>JAVDBV010001617.1:0-15316 GCA_032619315.1 Piper longum
CGAACGGGCAGCGGCGGCGGAGGGAGGATAGGGGGGTGGCATTTTAGTCATTATCAATTTTTAATTCTCATTTTGTCTATACACAAATAATTTATTTAATATAAAATTAAGTCGTAATATAAGGGTATTTTGGTCATTATCAAATTTTAATTCTCATTTTACCCATGCATAAATAATTTATTTAATATAAGGACAAGGGTATTTTAGTTATTTAGGGGTACTTTAATAATTTTCAATTTATAATTCTCATTTTACCCATGTGTAAGTAATTTATTTAATATAAATATAAGGGTATTTTAGTAATTTGTACAAAAAACCAGATTTACCCCGATTCCGATTCCGATTTAAATCGGTCGGAATCGGTTCGAATCGGCCGATTCGGCCCCGAAATCGGATCAGCACGGCGCCGATCCGATTTAAATTGGCCGAGTCCGATTCAACTCGGCCGATTCTCTCAACTATGGACTTGACTAAGAGTTTACTCCAAACTAACTCATAATTATTTACATTACCCCTTTTAATGTGACAAATGACAAAAGGTTGTATTAAATAAATATATATTTCTCTCTCTAAGACTTGATATTGACAAATATTATAAAGTTAGTTAAAATAAAAAATTAAATAAATCATTATATTTGAATAGATTATGTAATTACTAATTGACTAATTAGGGAGTAAATAGAGCCCATTAGTGAACTCAATGCTACTAATGGAGTTTGACTCAGGAAGTCAAACAAAGGAGAATTGACTCAAGAAATTTTTGGAATCAAAATGGAATTTTAATCAAAACTATATATGGAATCAATATACAAATCTATACTGTAAAAAGTACATTGATATATTGTTGTGATAATTTCGTCCTTAATAATCTATTCATATATATTCTTATTAATATAAGAGAAACTAAAAGTAGGAGATTCAATTGGTCAAAATACAATAAAATAAAATAAAGTAAATCAAACTATCATAATTTACCTCCTCACTTAATTAAATGTTATCTTTAAAATTAAAATTTATTTCTAAGTCATTAAATTATTATAGTCTATTTTATAATTCAATGAGTGTTATCTATAAATTAGAATTTTTCTCCTGTATTAGCGGTCACCCATGATAAAGCATTTTGCGAGTATTGATAAACAGGAGTAAAAAATTGGACTTTTATAAAAAGTAAGAAATTTAACTAATTAAAATATGATAAAAATAAATATATTAAATCATTTTAATCTATCTACTCGTTCAAACCTCTCACACATTTTATCATTTCTCATAACCACTATGCAAAGTGAGCTCATCTCAACTTTATGTCATGGAGGGTCCTACATTCCCGCCAAAGAGAAAGCATTGATCACCATATCTCATTGCTTTATGACTAGACTTCCCTCCATTATTGTGGAAAGGAATATACATCTTTTGCATGAACTTCAACAAGAGCCAGTAATATTAGAGGATAAAGTACCAGAAGACTGACCAACCCAGAAAAGCTTACCAATTATCAAGTGATATATATGCAAATATCAATCAATCATTCAATCGCGCATCACATGAATATCAACAACTTATAAGCTGTGTACATATATATTTAACACATATACTTTGCATGCTCAATTGTGCTCGCTAGCCAGCTATAGCTGCATGCCCTCATCACCATGACTTTCCAAGAGGAGTCTTGTGTTGATCATCAAGAACAGCAATATCTGATCTTCCGAAGAAAGAAGATCACCGTGGCCAACTTGATGGCCCTTCTCCTACTACGAAAGAGCTTGGTGGACTGCGAATTCGTCGAGTGCTGCGAGTCTACCAAGCGCAAGTTCGCCCATGCCCGGCCCTCATGGACAATCATCTCTGTCTTGATTCTCCAAAAGGTTTCCTGCTCGTTCAGCCATCTCTGGCATAAGTTTGGTCGCTTCCTGGAGTTCATCTTAAATCTCTTTTCCATCAATGGAGGCTTCTCTGGCTTGCTCCTCAATTGCCTCAAAGGTATAGGCGAAGCCTTCTTTTATAAATCGATAGATGTACATGCCCCCTAGCTCAGCTTCCTTCGAACGTAGTGATTATATATATTTTTATTAACAAAAAAATTTGGCCATTTTAATATAGCGCGGGAAAATTCATTTATTTTAGGGATATCATTTTTAACAAACATAGAGCTCCACTTACAAATTTGTCATTATTAATATCGTGTTTTATTGAATGAAACTAATTTAGAGATATATACTCCGTTATAATCGATTGCCTTATTTGCAATATGAGTATCTTCAATCAACTGCCACCTGCAAGGCCGAACTGTTTTACTTTGTTTTTACTTGATGTTTATTTTTGTGCTAATTTAAGTTCTCATGCAGGATCAGTAGCGGAACCCAAGAGAGGAAATGCAGACTATCGTTCCATCAATGCATATTTAGATCCAAGGATTGATCTTAATCACAATCCCCCCGTTTTGGTTGGTGATGATCATAGCTATAACCCACCGACGGCGAAGCTGCTTGATCTCTACATGATGGCCTCAAAGATTGCCTACGAGAACGAAATGTACATCCAAAATGTAGTCGCCCAAACTTGGAAGGTAAGAACAGTGTCGTTTTTAACCTAATGTGATCATCAAGTACCAACATCCATAGCTAATTTGACATATTGTATGGTCTCATCTTGGCCGTTTTGAGCTCATGAAGATGCACTTTGAGCGGTTCTTCAACTGCAGAAAGGGTAAGCAAACTAACCCTATCAATGACTAAAATTCGTCCCTAGCTTGATGCCATAATTTTAAAGGTCGGAGAATGTCCCTGCATGTTCTACATGTAAGGGATCCGAAGTACTCGTGTATATACTAATTCAACTTGTCCATTAGGAACCCAGGCCTTCATACTATGCGACAAGGCAGCAGATGCTTCTGTGATTATAGTGGCCTTCAGAGGCACCGAGCTGTTTAGCTCCACGGACTGGTTGACAGACTTCGATCTCTCATGGATATCCATGGGCACCCATGGCAAAGCCTACGCCGGCTTTTTTACGGCACTAGGCATGCAAGACAAGAAAGACTTCCAACAGGGTTGGCCCAAGAATTGCAAGCAAACGGAGCACGGCAAGAAACCCAGAGCATACTACGCCATTAGAGACACTCTCAAGTCATTGCTTGCCAAACACAAGGATGCCCAGATAGTGTTTACTGGTCATAGCCTTGGTGGCGCCCTGGCCAGCGTCTTCCCCTCCATACTCATTCTGCATGAGGAGAAGGAAATATTGGGGCGTATGAGGGGTGTTGTCACCTTTGGCCAGCCAAGAGTTGGGGATGAAGCTTTTGCCAATTTCATGGCGGAAAAGATGGATGGAATATGTGGTGGGAGCTTCCGGGTAGTGTACAGATATGATCTGGTCCCGAGAGTCCCCTTGGATGATCCAATCTTCCAGTTTAAGCATTTTGGGCGCTGCCTGTACTATAGCAGTTGGTATGATGGAGAGGTAACTATAGATGTACGCTCACCGTTTCAAATCATGTTAAATGCTAATCATATATTATAGGTTGATTAGTTCGTAATACATGCATGGATGCATGGCAGGTGATGGAGGAGGTGGCTAACAAGAACTACTTAAGCCCAAAGCATTTGGTATCCATGTACACCAATGCATTTGCAGATTTGATCAGGGGACTTGTAGCAGGGGAAACACAAGGAGAAGACTTCAGAGAAAGCCGTCTCTCTCTGTTTTTAAGGTTTGTGGGGCTTCTTCTTCCAGGAATGGCCTCCCACAGCCCAAGAGACTATGTTAATGCAGTTAGGCTGGGTAAGATCAGATGCAGCATTGATCATAAGATGGCATCTACGAAGATTACATGAGTTTTCACTGCAAGATGTGTGGCACAATGCTTGTTCAATTCTACCTACTCCCTAGTATGTAAAAAAGATATGGTTAACGCTGAAAAAGCTTGTTGCATGTTGGTGTTAGCACTCGTGTCCAATTCCATTTTCCATGGGCGAAACACTCGCAAGAGGTAGCTTTTGTAGACATAAATAATAAAGATTAAAGTTTTGTATTACACTGGACCAACGAACTTTCATATATTGAAGTGATGTAGAATTTTAAATAATATACCAATGATCACACCGATTATAATTAGTATATATTAGCTTGATTAATATACAAACGATTGCATTAAGAAAGCAAGAAAAACATTAACTGGGAAAAAAACTATTAATCATATAAAGGTCCCATTTGATTTATTCATACAGTTACCACCACAGCTACATAATATCACAACTTATTTAAACTATTTATTCCCATTCAATAAGGTATAAAACTCATTGTTAGGTTACAGGAAATTAGATATTATATTCTCTGACTCATAAGGAGTTCTAATATTGGTTTTAACAAAAAAAGAATAAATCGTTCTGATGTTATGAAGACAGTTTCTAGAATGGAAAAATGACAAATTGACAATTTCAAGTGATGAATCACATTGTCCACCAAACCAATCTTCATCAGATATAAAAACTCACCAGTTAATCATCTTCCAGATGTTGCATTGCCCTCTTCAACATTCTTACCTAATGGATTTTGAAGGGTTGCTTCATAATAGCACAAAAAAATCACCGTCAAAACTCACAACAGAATAAGGTCATGAAAGTAAAAAATAATTTCGCAACAGAATACACAACCAAATTTTTTTTTTTAAATGACTCATAGCATTGCCAACTTCGCAGACAGCAGAGGAAGTGTGCAGCAGTATGAACTATGATAACACCCTACTACGGGGTAACCAATCAATAATTTTCGTTTCCATTGATGGACTAAGTATAATTACTAACAGATAAGGAAAAATAAATAAATAAATAGATACAAAGTGGCTTCTTTATTGTACTGGTACAGAAGCTCATTCCATACATAGTAGTAGTGTCCCATCATCTCAGACGGGTATTCTATCCCTTCGGATTCAGTATTAAACTTCTGTTTAAGTGTCAATATGCAGAATGAAAACCTAGTATCTCCTCCCATCATAAGTAGGCATAAACAGTTTGCATGGAAAGCTTCCTCAGAACTACAGAACGAAAGGATTACCTCAGATCGTTGTAGATGAAACAGAGAAAATGAAATGGGAAGCGCTACTGTGCCAAGGCTATAAGTCAGATTTTAAATCCAGCTCCAATGCAAACTACAGGAGAATAATGCCTTCAAGAAATTTTTGGGCAGGACATTTATGAACTAAAATAAAAGATGGAAAATTCAAAAGACAGCTAATTTAGTCTGAGAGAACCCGGCTTCTTCAACGAAAAATCAATTGGACTATAAACAGAGGCAGAGATACACGTGGTAATGAACATTCTGTATGGCGGATAGATTAAGCTCATTCTGGAGTTGTGACCATAAATAAAGATGCTGGGCTCTCCAGAAGAAACAAATACTATCGATTACTAACAAGTTTTAATGGTTTAGCTGCCCTGACCTCCTTTACTAGAGGAAACAGAACTCCTGAGTTCATGAGATTCAGAAACAGGCCTAGCAATGTTATCAGCAGTTATGCCAGAAACAAATGGAGAATCCCCCTGCGGCCCGGAAGGCCTTCGTTCAGAGGGCAGGGGTGGGATGATCGCCGAAGTCTGTGTTGATCCGACCAGGTAAGAACTCATTGGCATTGGTATAAAAGGATGAGAAGGTGCCGGCTGATTGTAGCTCAGCGTTTCCATTGGATGATCATATTTGCAGGTAGGACCAAACTTACATATCCCGTGTTGAGCATAGTATATACAGCGTGGAGCACCCTGTCAATAAACAAAGAGGAAAGACTTAACAAAAACAAGATTTCCAAATATTAAGTAGTAAATGGTAGGAAATGAAATTGTAAACCAAAATAAAGACTGCGGTGAACATCAGAAGTTGCCAAAGTCAACATGCCACTCCAAACCATGCCTTACAAGTAATAATTAAAGGTCAGATAGGCAAGGAAAAGTCAGTAAAGTGAATGATATGCTGCTCCACGGATGTACAGTTCATGCCCCACACAATTTAGACCAAAACAATTAATATTATATATGCTTCGAGCTCTAATCTAATACCCGTTGTCCTAAAATGAAGAAAATAAGCCCAGCTTGTAAACACGACGGAAATGGGAGGCAGGTAAAGTGCCAAAACAAAAACTTTCGGAAGTACATAATGAATTATACATATTCCCAAAAGAGCATTCATAATAATTATTGAATAAGAGCAGAGCACTATATAGGTAACGAATTGATTTCAAACTCTGATTGAGAGCATCAAACATCACTTAGAAGTCAAGTTAATATGAAAAACAAGTGAACACAAATAATCTATTCTATTTTTAGAAACTAAAGGTCCATTCTGGAAGATGGGCATGGAGAATAGCGTTAAAGATAGAAAGCATCAAATTTCAGCCACAAAAGAAATTACAAAGATATTCCTCACACAGGGAAAACGGCAGTTTGTCTCCTTGAGATAGAAAAAATATTGCAACAGCCAATAGCTAGTAATTTGACTGGGGAAATTTTATTTTCTTGTATTAACGTGCTCTTGTACATCATTTATTGAAGACATGCTACATCATCAACAGAATGAAGCTAAAAAGAAAATGGAAACACAATTTTGAATTAACATACAGGACTAACTGAATTAAACATTAAGCCATATAACAATAGTTGCATAAAATGTATAATTTGATTAAATTGTTCCAATGGGTGATCACCTATAAGCCACTACATAGGCTTTTTAAACTTCATATCATTAGTAAACATACAGAGACAATTAAAACAAAAAATAAAAAAAAGGGAAATCCAAAGTTAAGAAGATATAATTAAACATGAAATTATCAGAGTATAGAAATCATTGATTACAATCCTTAAGATGCTGCTGTTTGTAGCTTGCAAGTCCCAAATCGATCATGGACTAAATAATATACAGTTTGACAGAGTGTGTGGACCAGGAACAAGGCAAAAACTCTTTTTCAATAAGCAAATGTTAGTTAGTTTGTTTTAAGCAATTGATGCAGATAAACAATCATAAAAATAGTACATAGAAAACAGAACAGAACAAATAGTCGTATAATATGCCTACCGGACGAACTGGGAGGCCAATGGGGCTCAAGGTGCTAGTCGCCCTTGTTATTGCCAAATTTCTGGGATGATGATATCGACAAGTGGATCCATACTTACAATCTCCAGTTCTCATATAATATTGGCACACAGGCTCCTCAGGTCTCTCAGGGAAAACATTTTCCCTTTGGTTACTGCTTGATGGAGCCTCACCTCCAAATTGTCCTCGATATGAAGAAGGTGCTAATGATAAGCGATGTGTTAAGCCAAAGGAGGAATCTGATACATTTTGGGCAGCAGGCGAAGCAACTGGACTTACAGGAGTCTGTTTTAGATAGAAAGAGAATGAGCATCAATAAAATTGTGACAGGATCAAACTATTCAAATGTGAATTTCACGAAATATAGTGGTAGAGGTAAGAGCAATAGTATTATACTAACTGGATAAGCAGTTAGACTTGGCACTGGCACCATCCCAGGCGAAATCATGACAGTGCCATAAGGCCCTTGAAAATAGGACCCGGGCACTAGAGGTGGTCGTGCAAGTTGCCAGTTTGTTACCCCGCCATATTGCAAAGGCACAGAAGACTGCATTTGAGGATAAATTGCTGATGCAGGGGCTGCTGTTGGAGCATCGGATACCTGTGGATGATGGAATTTGCAGGTAACACCAAACTTGCAATGCCCAGTTTTCATATAGTACGAACATTCTTGCTCACCCTGAGAATTTAACACAGAAGAGTCAATCATCCTAAATAAACACAACTTCGCAAATGGTGCAGAGAAATACTAACAGGTCGGATTGGGTATCCCCAATAATTAAACTCCACCGGAGCAACTGTTCCCTCCCCCTGTTTTGGATGGTCATACTTGCACGTAGCTCCATATTTGCAAGCCCCTGTCTTCATATAATACTGC
This sequence comes from Piper longum, assembly GCA_032619315.1. Lineage (NCBI taxonomy): Eukaryota > Viridiplantae > Streptophyta > Magnoliopsida > Piperales > Piperaceae > Piper > Piper longum. Next base: position 7,952 of record JAVDBV010001617.1, read on the forward strand.
CGTAGAAAAAAAAATAGTAAAATAGACATGAGCTACAAAATCAATATTCATGTAGATTGGCATCTCTTTACAGTAAAAGGCTAAAGCAACAGACGCCAAATACAGATCAAACCCATGACATCTAGCAAAGAATAAAGTAGGTTTTTGTCTTATTGGGCACGTATACAGCGATCATACTTCGCATGCCAAATACCAGAAATCTGAAACCAAACCAAAGCTGAAAATATGTGATAGCATACCTGACAGACTGGTTGACCCATCCGCTCAGGATACTCTCCACCCCTCATCGCCTGCAAATCAAACAAAATACACTCGTATTATCTAGAAAAGAAATCCAGTTCTGACACTAATCCATCCCCATATCACACTCCCCATCTTTAATCGAGCACATTTTCACCGTCCACAAGAACAATCACGACAAAGAACCATAAGCAGCACAATTTTAAGAAAGAAATTTTTTTTTTTTAAAAAAAGTCATCTTTTCCCCCAATCTTCCATAGGAATGGTATGACTAGTATGCAACCGAAATACTCGAATTGATCGCAAAGCAAGCACCTGCCAACGATCCCGGGGATGGTTGTAGCGGCACCTAACGCCGTACCCACAAAACCCTGTTCGCATGTAGTAGACGCAGTCCCGCTCACCAGGCCGCTCCGGGTACGAATGCCGCCCTTCCAAGCTCAGCTGCCACACCGATTCTACAATGCAAGCCAACAACCAATCAGAAACACCCCAACACCCCCAAATTGCAACGCCCCACCACCACCACGCACCAAACACAAGCTCGCACCAAGCGACCAAAATTCCAACAAAAACAGAGCAGAAGACCTTCAATCCCCGTCCCCGAAGGCGGATTCTCCGTCGGAGAATCGGGCGGCAGCCCCTCCGGCCTCGCCCGGCCCCTCTCCTGCATCGCCGGCAGCCGCTCTACTGACGGCGGAGCTGGCACGCTCGATTCAGCCTCCGACTTCGCTGTTCTTCCTACTCGGCGGGGGAGGACGGATGCTCCGATCGGCTGCGACGGCGACGGCGGTGGAGGTGGGAAGGGGGTGGGTGAAGGAGAGGGGGAGGGGGGGTATCGGAAAAGCGCTGGGACGATCTTAGAATCGGGCCCCGCCACTTTTGGGGCTCGTCGCTATGTTTCGGTTTTTTCCTGTATTTGCCCGCCAAACACCCCCCCCCCTTCCCCGTTCAGGGAATTCTTTATTAGTTTATTAGCACGTACACGGACGGCCCTTAGTCGCTTTGGCCAATTATTTTAATGGACTTCCCTGCCCGGTCTAATTTTATTTATATACGGGCTTTTTACCCAACCAAAGAAAAAACAATATTTTGAAAATCAACCCTTTCTATTTCAAAGCGATGGGATTTTTTCGCACTTATTACACATTAATCTTTTTTTTATTGTATTTAATTCTTATCCCACTCTAATTTTATGGGACATTAATACTTACTTAATTTGATATTATTATTATTATTATTATTAGAAAATATTAGATTATAATTCAGCTCAAATTAAAATTTTTAAAATTATTGATAATGTTTTATATTATATATTTATTATTATCCTACCCGAATTGAAATTTTTTATTTCTTAATAATACATAATTAATTTAAATTTTATAGATTTTTATAAGTTAGAATATACTTTTATCCAAATTGAAAATCTTAATATTTCATTTAACTATTGAAAATTTTTACTTATTAAAATTAAAATTTATTTTAATAATTATATAGTAAGAACTATTAATATATTATTTTAAATAAAAATTATTATTAAGTTTCAAATGTGTTTCACACATCGCATGGGGCTTTGGCTAGTTTTACATTTGGATTTTTTTTTTTGCCCTCGCCACGTTTCAGCTTTTATTACATTCTCTATATTTGATTTTGACCCCCTCGTTAATATTTATATAAATTAAAATAAATATTATTATTATTTATTATTAAAAAAATATTGGAGTATAATTTACCCAAATTAGGAATTTTAAAATATAAATAAACTATAATATAACAATATTTATACCACTCAAATTAAAGTTTGTTGCTTATAGTGCATACTTAATTTAGATTTTTAGAGGCATTTGTTTATTTAATCATCGTTATTTATTATTAAGAAAAATTTAGAGTACAAATTCATTTAAATAAAAAAATTTTAAAAATTTATTTAATTATTAAAATTTTTTACTTAAAAATTAAAATTATTTTAATATTTGTATACAAGTATATTTACCAAATGAAATAAATATTTAGTTTTTATTAAAAATATCATAATAATATTTTTAAATTATTTTTATATTCTTTATATATATATATATATATATTAAAAAGTTTAAAATGTACCCTCGGCATCGTGTGGGTCTTTAGCTAGTTGTTAGGTGAGGAAATAATAAAAACTAATTATGGGAAAAAAATTGAATTGTCTCACGTACCTTTGAGGGCTGAATTTAGCAAAATAAAAAGTAAAAAATATTAAATCTACCCGGCCTACCCGATTCCCAACCAAACCAAATTGCTCAAGGCTGAAGAGGGCCAACTGTAGCTGCCGTTAGCCTTAAGCACCCAAGTTTGGCTATCACGCCCGATCGCCGTTGGTCTTATAATTTATGAATATTAAAATCATTAATAGTCAAATGTGAATTATTGGGGTGCAAGGTGGCGCTGATTTTTCGTCCCTTAATTTTCACGTAAATCTGAAGTTAAAATTAAAAAATAGAATATTTTTATTATCATAAGATATTTTTATGTTACCAATTACTTGTATGGGCAGTGTATTCTAATTGTCATTCAGGTGTGGCACGGATTTTACACATTATATATAAGCGCGCACAAGTACATATATTTACATTTAATTTTTAGTTCCTTATGTCTGAACGAGGTTTTCGACGTGTAGACAGATAAATTTGTTTTTTCTGGAAAAAAAACGGTTGAATAGGGAACTGCGGCAAGCGCTTAATATGAAAGCATTTTTTAGAAATAAGAAAGCATGCAATATCTGAGAGTGTATAAATAAGGTGGGTGGGTGCGAAATATACCACTGTCGTTGTCTGGAATTACGGACGTGTCATGATTAGTGAAGATTCTTGTGGTCCCAGTCAACAAAGAAATTGACGTGACAACACGCCGACACTCCTAAACCCCTCCAATTGGATTTCTAACTACGTCATGCGTTTGTCACCAAAAAAGTGAGCCCAACCACATTCTTTTTTAAAAAAATATGGCATAAATAATTAAATTTAAATATTTTTTTATCATAAATTACTAAAATTTTAAATTTATGTCAAATATAGTTAAATCTCAAATTTTTATTTCATATATAGTCAACTTATATATTTTAAAAATATTTTTCTCATAATAATTATTTATTAACTTAAATGCCCTTAATTTAATTTTAAATTTTTTCGATCATATTTTTTTGTTTTGTACATAATGAATAATATTTATTTTTAAAAAAAATATTCATAACAAAAATATATTGAATAAAACATATGTTTTACTTATTAATAAAATGTGACAATTTAAAATTAAGATTTTAAACATCTAAAACTATATTTTTTTATAGCCTAAAAATTAATTTTCTTTTTAATTACCTAAAATTCAATAAAAAGATATTTTTTTACTTTTTAGCTCATCAATAATATATTTTTATACTCTATTTAATATTTATCAGTTAATTTCTTATATATATAATTAGTAAAAAATTATAAGTTTTACATGTTATATATTTTGGTATTAATAAAAATAAATCTAATTATTATTTTTGAACTATTTTAAAAATAATAGAATTTGGTCATAATTGATATAAAAATTTTAAAAATTACTTTTACTTATATAATTTTATAAATTTGACTATTTTTTAAAGAAAACTTTGAAATATTTCTGCTTATGATATTTTTCGTTTTTTTTCAAAAGGACAGTGAACACTCAAAATCTCCATTTCAAAGTTAAGAGAAAAATATTTGCTATGTTCACGATTTACTTTGTGTTGGAAAATACAAATAAATAAAGCTGGGCGGGAATTCATCTGATGCACATATATCTTATTATAAATTTTATTAGGATTGAAAAACACAAACTAATTATTTTTATCTACATTAACTATTAGCTATTGAGTTAAAATTAATAATTGTCTTATAAATTATTCAAGTGACAACGTGAATAGAAATGGGAAAGATGGGGGTTGAAAAATTACTTTTTGACTTTTGTGTGCTAATATCCAAATAAAATTGGTTTGAGTAATTGGTCTAATACTAAGAAGTAAGAGTTATTGTTTCATGTTTTTAAGTTGGACGCTAAAAATGATAATTATCATTCACATACTCAACTTGTTATTATCTTTATTTACCACAAAAATAAAAACATAATTAAAACTTTCTAATTAAATTTCATGAGGGGACATGAACTAATTAAGCGACGGTTATTGGTAAGGACGTCTATTGGTCGGGTAAGGTAGAATATTGCCTAAACCAATCCCACCGTTTAAGCTAAATTTATAAACCAAAACTAAGTATTTATCGTTTAATTTTCTACCCTTGATACCAAGCCCAACAATTTACTATTAATTCAAAATAAAACCCGACCATTTATTAAGTAGGTACTCATTTAAATATTGAGATTTTATGCTTGGGAAAAATATTCAAATTTTATAATATTATTAAATGTTTTAAAAAGTGAAGTAAGCAAAAAAAATAAATTATGTGATATTTGATCATTTTATTAATAAATATTAGTTTCAACCATTAATGAAACTTTGTTTTCATAATTTAAATTATAATTTAAGAATTGGTATCAAATACCTTATACCCATCACTCGATTACCGACCCAACAATTTACAATGAGAGTATCCATTTCTCTCAAAAGAAACCACGTCATTATTAATTAATAATTACTTAAAACCTTACTAATAGATTTGGTTGGGTTGGGTTTAGTTGGTACCCGATGTAACACTCTATTTTTGTTCACCCGTGAACCAATCCAGAAATGTTATTAGCGACTAAACCATTTGGTAAGTTAATTGATTCGTGTTAAACCATCATGGATCTACCCTCAACGTATCAAGATCGTAATGCAAATATACAATATATGGATGAGATGCTTAGGTTCTAACGTTATTCTATATAGATGTAATGATATGCAATCAAATATAAAACAAACCAAACAAACGAAAAGTTTTAAAACAATTGCTATTTTTAAAACAAAATGAATATAGTCTACCCTAAAAGTGCAATGGGGACTACCCTGCCAACAACAAGCAGTATATGTTTATATCAATAAAAAAATATTTATATCAATAAAAATAGAAAACACAGTAAAAAATATAATATTCCCCTCACATTTCCGTTATCATTACTTTCTCCCTCTTCTGAGGCGAGTCTAGACTACATTGCTTAACTTGTTCATTTCTATTCACAATTTCATTGACAAGTAAAAAATCGTATTCATTTACATAAATCACATTCATGTTGCATCATTTAAAACAATTCACATTCATCATCGTAAGTTACATTCAATAGATATATGTGCGCACAATTTCAGTGCTACTCATTCGCAATCTCGACAGCACTCATTTCTCGCAGGTAGTTTAGGTAATAAAAATTAACACTCTCTCGACTCAAGTAAAAAATTATAAAATAAATCCTAAAAATACAAAATAAGATATAATAAAATTTAATAAAATAAAATATAACCAATAATAGTCTAATGACATGTTCTAGGATGATGCGGGGGACAAGGAGAGGAAATCAATGAGTAATTTTGACTGATTCAAGTGAACCGATTTTTGTCTGATTTTTGATGAATCAGTATGATTCAATGACTCCCTTTCAATCCAATTCAATGTCTAATTTCAATTTTTGCAATTATGCTTTAAAGTATCCCTTGCGCAGGAAAATCATTCTCTTTTCTTTCAGACCTCTATATCCTCTATATTACTCCTTACCCAGAGTATAGAAGCCGAGTACTCTCAAACATGTGCTTTTAGCATCCTTTGAAACCACAAGTCTTGACATGCAATGTATAGCATTACCCGTAAACCTTCACACCTTTCCAGGTTTAAGGAACTCAAATGTGGAGTTATCAGGATCCATCGAGAATCGAATGGACGCTCACTAATTTCAGAGCCTGCTTTGACAAACACACGCCCTATCTCAAGATGCACTCGTTAGTTTTCCCTCATCTCACATCTCACTGAAGACGTAAAAAACTATATGTACATTGGCCTCAGTAGGGATTCCAATATAATAGGTCCAAAGGCATCATGATCTGGATCTGAGTTTTCGAAAACAAACTCGAGAGATCTCATCCTCGAGGGTTATTAATCCAGAAATCTCATATGACTAGATGGCCCGAATGGAGTAAGATATAATAAATCTATCACTCGACATGTCCGCTTACCTATTAAAACAAAACACGACATAGTATAGAAGTCAAACTAGAAGTAAGTCCTAAATGGACCTGATAGAAGCTCCAATCATATCTACACGCCTAGGCAGCAAGTTCCTACCCTATATATCAAACTAAAAGCTAATGCCCGGTTATGATGCATTCACACATCCTATAGCACACACACATCAAGACACACTTACATTAATTATACATCAATTTATATAAGATTTTTTATGCTACGTTGCATTAGATTATGATACTTGCTGAATTTACTTAATTACTTCCTTAGCATTTATTTTAATACTAGTCAATCAAGCAATTCATATTTTTATTACAATAAATTAGTTAACATATCAATCCATCAATCCTAACACGTTGTGCTAATAATTATCTCCTTTGAGAAATTAAATCGGAGTTAATTATATATTACGTCGTCTATAATCGGTGACAGCTAGGGTTGTGTCGTGCGGCTCGAGACTCGAATTCGGAGCCCGGCACCGTCCAAAGTTCGATCGGATTTAACAGGATGAATTCGGTAAAAGATCTAATGAATTTCATCAAATCTAGTTTTTCAGCAATTTTTCGACGGCTTTCCCACGATTTTTTGACAACTTTTCTGGCAAGGCAATCAGGGCTATGGGTCGACACTAACTCGGTGAGCTTGAGCCAATGGTGGTGGTGGTGAGGGCGGCAACGACGGCTATGACCGCCAGTGGCGACAAGTCGGTCAAGGTCAGTCGGCTTGTCCTATCTGCCCTTGGCTGGCTTCAATGGTGGCAATGGGTGTGGGGAAAAGTCATCTAGGTCGAGAGGAAGGTTGTCAGCAGCACGACAGTGGCGGAGCTACACAGACAGTGACGAATCGACGTTGGAAGCATGACACGATCGTGGGGCGTTGGGGCATCATGGAGGTCGGGCGGGGCGTCATGGAGGTCGTGGCACGTCGTGGAGGCCGGGGATGCTCGGGGTGGCACAATGAC
>JAVDBV010001619.1:0-17375 GCA_032619315.1 Piper longum
ATCAAATTTCTTTTTATATTATTGTATTAAAATTATCCTCGATATTTATATTTTGTCCTTATCAAGTTTTTCCCATATTTCTAAGTTTATCAAAGCTCATGATGTCTTATTATCCAGAAACTTTTAAGCATGCCTCTATTTTTACTCTAGTGCATAAGCATGCACATTGACAATATTTATAACACAATTAATTAGAATTTATGATACAGCTTTAATTAGGAAGTAGAAAATGTTCATAAGTATTATAAGCCAACACATTATATATATATATATATATATGCAATTCACATAATTATATATTCAAAATCCGGGTATCTTGACATTTTCCAATATTTTCTTGTGACAGATTTATACATGTGTAACTAGTTACTAAGTTATATGAACCTTGAAAATGGTGGTTGATGAGCAAAATAGTCCAAATTATCATCCAGTACAACGCATGCTAATACACCTAAGCATGCAAGTTGGAGAGGACATAAAAAACAAATTAATTAGAGAGGGAATTAGAGAACTCACCTAAAAATATTGTTTGGCACTCAGTGTCCTCTACCTCTGTGTTCCCTTGATTTTACCAGCACCATCCACGCTAGGGAGGAAGGCTAATATATATCCGTAGCAAGAGTGGAGAAAGAAGGCACAAAAACATATTCCATATATAAATGATAAACCCTGAAGCAAGATTTGAGGATTGAAATGACTCAGATTTAGGGAAATTATCTTCTTATTGATTAAAATTTGTGAAGAGGTATGTATAGAAGGGCATTAGAAGCATTTGGGTTCTAGCAAAAGGAAGATCGATCAATGTAGCAGGACAAGGTACACTCCATTACTATCCATGAACAGATCATCATAAAAAGGAAAGACCTAGAGATATGTATCAGCAGCTTTTTCAGCAAGCTCCAGACGAGCTATCAATTTCCTTAAATACCCAACCCTCAAAAGAAGAAGATTGATCAAATACATAAACGAAAGCCTGGATGAGAAGAGACAAAGTAGATGAAACAGTGCACTCTCTTACAAATTGGGTCCAAATAGGCAATCAAACTCTTGAATATGGTAGAAATATGTTGGTACAAGATCTGGAAGATATATGAACATGAAGAATCAAACAGTGTTTACATATATATATATATATATATATATATATATACTTTTCTGTGGTTTTTTTGTGGTTCAATTTTCTCAATCTCCAAAGAATCAGACATCCAAATCAAGAGACAAAGTTTGCTTGGATCTTCTCTGCAAGTCCCTTGAAATTAACTGCATTGAAGTGGAAGGATAAGGCTCATGTGCCATGGCCGGAACAATTGCACTACTGCACCCCTCACCTTCCTCCTGTGATTGGCAGTCCAAATTTACACCAAAAAGCCTCAACGTCTTCCCCACTGTCCTGCCGGGAACAACCGGAACCGACTCGAACACCACCGCAGACCTGCTACCCCCACCTGTACCGCCGTAAATAGCCTGGCCAAACGGATCATAACGAAGAGAAACCGGATTGAATTCATTGTAGTTACAACTGTTGTCGAACTTGGTATAGCGAGTAGGGGAGAAGAACACCCTCCCCCATGGTAACGGCCGGAGCTGCACCGCACCCATGTTGCTTCGCCGGCGCCAGTCAATGAAGAAGCGGATGCAGTCGCCGATTTCCCGGTCGAAGGAGACGACGTCGCCGGCGCCGAGCTTCTTCTCCTTCACAAACAGGCTCCATCCCTTGGTGATCACATAGCTCTGGCTGCCGCTCCAGTAGGAGTATCGGAAACGCCATGGCTTTCCGGAGCTGTCCTCGAAATTGAGGAGGAGGCTTTGTCGGCCCTTCTCCTGCGACGACGAGTCGAGGGGGAAGTACTTCTCGGCATGCTGCTTGGGGATGACCAGTCGGTTGAGCTTGCCGACATCGCTCGGGGTCACCACCTTCTCAAACATGTGCTCCTTCTCCCTGCAGCTGCTCGTCGTCGTTTCCGCAGATCGGTTGTAGATCGCCGGCGGTGGTGGAGGGAAAAAGGAGAAATGGTGGGGAGTTGTAGCATCTTGATGATTCGTTAGCTTTACGATCGGTTGTTTGATTGTCTCCACCATCAGCACCCCTTCTTTTATGAGGGACATTAGAATTTGACTTGATCTATAAGTAGCTAGCTCACTGGTGGTGGTGATCGAATCGGCGTCTGGTTGGAGAATCTACTGAGAATGACCAGATGACCCAGATGGAGAAGATCCGCGATGAGCATTCCATGTTTGGATCTGCTTCAAAGATATGAGCTGCATCCGAGGCAGACAAGCTGCCATGGCAGCTTCTTCTTCTTACCCAGGAAGGGTTTGTGTCTGCTTCGCCGAACCCCATGGAAGCTTCCTCATCTGAATCATGAAATGATACGAGGTGGGTAGATTGAGATATATAGGGAGAGATCAAGAAAGAGAGAATTGGAAGAGAGGAAGGAGAAGAGAGAGGGTTAGATCTCAGATCAGAGAAGGTTTGCACACAAGAGTGTGTGATGAGTTGGAAAATTAACCGCAAAAAAATATTGCATAGGATTAATGATAAATAAGTCATTGTGTAAATATTATTATGACATGTTATTTGTTAACCACACAAAAAAGTTGCTTGGGGGTTAACACTAAATAAGAAAGCACAACATGCTGTAACTCATGGAAGTGTTAACCATAAACTATGCATGATGACCTTAATTAAATTCACCTAAATTACTAATCCTCATCAATTGATGAGACTGGCCATAATTAATTTCTGATAAACTAAATATTAAATATTATAATATTTTAGGACAAGAATTATATATGAACTCTGAGGGAAGAAATCTACTTTTTTAAGTTGATTTGCAATAATGGATTTTGACGCAAAATTGTATGTGTATATGTGACAGACTTAAGTTAATATATGAGATAAACATATATATATATATATATATATATATATATTATGGATTATATATCGCTAATCGAATCTCCAGAATGACACTTAAGGATCATTCGTGCCAAAAGGTGATTTTTTAGTTTTTAAAAGAAAAAAAAATTAATACCGTTGATTGATTGATGTATATACAAGCCAATAAAACTTAATTAACAAATTGAGCACTGGGGATTCTTAACTCTTTTAATTTTAAATTTTTTTGTTTACTTGAACAATATATGAATAATTCATTTTTTGCTTCCTTATCTACTAATTGAACTTGAACACTAGGGACTCCTTAAGATTTTTTTCATTAAAATACACATGATAAAAAATAGGACATTCAGCCGTCAAAAATCCGTTTCTGATTAGAAATAGAACATTCAGCCAATTAAGATGTACAAAAATAGAAAATAACAAATTATTCGATCATTATAATTTACCTCTTAATTCAATGAAAATTTACATTTAAAATTGAAATATATCCATGACATAGGCCGAGCCATTGTTAAAATTTTATATTTTTAAATGGCCAGTGTATATATTTTAACACATACGCTAATATTAGAGAGCCAATAATTGATAGTAATAATAACGGAGAGGAGGGTCATTATTCATTATAAGTGAATAAGGAAATCAACATCTACCTCAAACGTTGGTCTGACCCGGGCCACTGTCCCCTCCCCATTTGTTCATCTTTAAGGGCACACACTAATGACTCAGTCATTATCCTGGCCAACACCCCCAACCAAAATGACATATCAATACCATTGAAGTTGCCCCATAGTAATTATAAATTCATGTTATTTTGAGCCTATTTTATGTTGATTATATGGAACAGTAATTTTTTAATAAAATTAAATAGCAAAAATTATTTCTCTCTAGCCTTCTACCCATTCTTGACTAAATTCAATATTTTCTTTTATAAGAATTTTTTTAAGCCTTGAATATCATGATAAATGCCATTTTGATCTGACATGATTATAAAGAGCTGATGACAGCTTAAGTTTTCTTTCTATTTTTATATGCAGCAAGTTATAGTTACAACCTACTCAAACATCTTTGCAAAAGCCCGCACTTGTCTTCCATCATATTTGCTCTATCTTTTTTTTTTTTTTGGCACATCCCAATTGGAACAATAAATTAATTTTTTTCACATTGTAGTTAGCCCTTGAGGCTCCCAAATTTTAATTTCTTCTATTCGATGAGGAAAGACCTTACCTGTATATTCTTGATTAAATCAAATTAGAATATAAATAAAGATGACTTATTGCAAGTGGATGATCTCGTCCCCTAGGCTATCCTTACCTCTAAGATCATAGACCGATTACATTCTACCCCAATTAAATGCACAAGTGGTAATTTCTTTTTATTTGTAACGATACAGCCCAAGTATAAATATATGGGCCATACGTCTATTTCTTTAAAATAATTAACTCATGTTGAATATCTAAAAGTATATCTTTATTAATATATCAAGTTTTTATTTCATCAATATTAGATATAAGATTATTTTGAAAGATATTATAATTTATATATCTTTAAAAATTTTATCTTTGAATTTCTTTTTCTCCCAAAAATTTAGCCTACATTTAATCTAATTTAATTTAATGCCCAATACGGTCTCGAATTAGCTCGAATATCATTAATAATAATTTGACTCACATACAAATTTAAATCACTTCAAAATAATTAACTCAATTTAAAAACTTATAAATATATTTTCATTAATATATTAAAATTTATCTATTAAGTATTATACATAAGACTAATTTAAATTATATTTACTCTTTTTTTTCTTTTCTTCTATTTCGTTATCTCCCTTTCTTTTTATCTTTTAAATTTATTTATTTTATGGGGGTGTGTTTGTGTGGCATCTTTGGCCTGCGCTCCCAATCGCACATATGGTGACAGTGGGTTGTACACAGTCTTGGTACTAGTGGGGCCTCTGTGAGTATAACTGCTATAAGTCTATACCAATATGATCCCATTTTCTAGATCCGTAGGTGGGGGACCAACCTAGTCCGCCTCCTTCATTGCAGAGTGCACCATCGCAATCGGTTTTGGAGCTCGCAAGAATCTGGAACTGCGTCAAGAGCCATGCCTTTTGTATGTAGGCTTTGCTGCTCAATATAGTTTTTTTTTTAATACAGATAATTTCTATTTCGTTCAAAAAAAAATCTGGAACTGCTAAAAACTGCGAAGGCTACGAAAATATTACTTTTTAAGGGTATTGAAGCGAAGAATGAAGACGGTCACAGAACACAAGCTTCATGCTTTGATGCATTGGGTAAAAAAAATACCGTTTACTTGCTTTGATGCATGGAAAATTATCTGCCTGCAAGTACCAAAATTGTCCCTTTGGTTTCCTTCTCTTTGTGCAGTTTTGTTCACCCTGTTCATATTCATTCATTAACCTGCATATGAAATTACAAATTTCTATCATCCTATATATCAGCTTGACAGAGTACACCAACTGTTCATCAATCAACAACAAACACATGTGACATGATAGTGTCGATATCCCATAGATGGTGCCATTATAGGTCATAGACCCCTCGGTTCCACCTGTTAACGCACTCATTCAAGAGGAAGTCATGAGCCTGAGCATTGTTCATACACCACAATTCTTGGTGGCACAAACAAAGACAAAGCAAGACTATAAATGCATGTCATGCAAGATTATACCAAAGAGTACATATAGCAAGTTAAAAATTAAAAGGACTCATAAATGACAGTTTTGAACAGTGAAACTGAATCGCAAAGCAGACACTGATTTTGAGGTTTTAACTCTTTCTAGCACGTCAAAGAGCAGATAAAGAACATGCTTCCATGACGTTTAGCATCAAAACATGAAAAAAAGGGTTGATTGTAGCAGCATAAACTTCAAGCAGAGTAACATATGTTTATTTCCTTGGTGAAAGCTCATCCTTGAGCACGTGCTCCCAATCTAAGGCAGAATACTCCGCTTCCCATGCTCCATGGGATTTGGTCTTTGAAGGTTTGTGGAAAACTGAAGTAGCTGACATATTTGGATACATTGTTTGCATAGACTTCAGCGGTGCGCTCACTTCTTCAACACCCAGATTAACATTCTTCATGTTTTCACTGCCATACGACCAAAGACTTCTATCCACAAAAAATTTCGGATTTACCATCTTTGTTGTGCTGTCCCTGATCTCAGAATTATCCATCTTCTCACAATCGGATTGCAGGTCTGTTTTGATTGGTGGAACATTGTCTGAAACAAGACAATTCTGTGAATGAATTTTACTTGCGTCATCAATCAGATTTTTCAGAATCCTGAAACGAGCCACAACTGAATCATCAGGACTGATATCCGCTTGACTTTTTTTGTCAATGTTGGATAAATTCTTCAAAGGGCAATCATCAGAAGCAATTGCCTTCGTTCTTTTTTGTCTTTCATTAAGGTTTGCCATGTGACAAGTATCAAGTGGGTTCAACACGGCCACCTTTTCAGCAAGAGGAGATTCATGCATTCCTACAGATTCTTCACCGTCTGAAAATTTCCAATAATTAAATTAGCTGAACAAAATATTGATGAAGAATAATTTAGAGAAGCAAATGAAAGAGGGAAACTAAATGATGAAAGGAGGAGGATAAAAGACAAAGGGGAGAAAACAAACACAACCAATCAAGAAAAAGACCGGCATAACTAAACACCACTATGTTTCTGCTTTTTAATCAACTCAATACTGGATTATAAAGATAAACATGTTTATAGACTAATCCCAATAAAAGTTAAAATTAATCATGAAAATAAGATGAAAATTACCAAAAAAAAAGAAATTATGATACTAATCCTAAGCAAAGATGCTGCTGTTAAGCTAAATACCTAAAATAAGAACTCATTTAATTCAAAACCATAATTCAAATTTATGAAATACAATACTAAAAAATATAATATAATTTAATATTTATGAAAAATTTATGAAATAATAATCGTAATCTGAGATGCTCCTGCATCAAATAGAAAGAAGTGCTGACCTACTAAGGGCAAAAAATAGAATTTTTAAGTAAACGTGGGAGAAGAAAAGGTGGATTTGTGTGCCATATTTTTAAACAAGAGAAAGAGGTATTAGCAACTGGACAAAATGCAAAAAAAATTTCTTAAAACGGAAATATTTTTTCTATGGTGAAAGCTTTATAGGAGATGAGAAGGTATATGAGAACATGGATGATGTCTGATTGCCAGACTGGAAAAAATGAGTTTTGCGTTCTAAATAACTAGGAACAATAATGGAAGATGGTGGAGGCCAACATCTTAAAGATGGATATACTTTTGAACCAAGTTATTTTAGGAAACCAGAAGGTTCGTGTATTAAATGCTTTCGTAACCACAAAAAACATTTCCTGGAGTTTTGTAGAGCAAAAAAAGAAGACATATAGTTTACCTTCCCCGCCCCAGCTATAAACGAGCGTACCTTTTACAGGTAGGTCTTTTTGTTTATGAATCTTCATTTGCATTTGGGCACACTGAAGATTGTATTTCATGGTACAAAGAGCTGCTTCAGCCTCAATCCATAAGTTCTTATAAATCAAAGCTTGAGGGTGCACCTCCTCCGAACAAAAAACATTTTCCCTTAAATGTGTTTCTAAAACCTGCAGCAGTTAAAAGGTTGATGCTATTGGAGAACAAGGGCATAATATGTGACATCATGAGTATGTTTTTTCCTACCTTGGTAGCTCCAATACTTGTTTTGCAATCTGTTTCATCAGTTGAAAATTCATCGAACTTATAGAAGTTACTGCTGAAGGAATGATTATCATGCTGATGTGAACTATTCTTAAGATTCCTTGGGAGATTTTCAGACTTGTTGCTCATGTCAACCTGTAAAACAATGTTCTTTACTAACTGCCAAGAATATAATAAATAATAACCCTCCGGAACATTAAAAAGAGTTCCAAATTTCCGACAAAATTATTCATCAAACAAATAACCTCCCAACAGAACTAGAAATTCATTTTGCATAGAGAAAACTATGCAAATTTCGCACAAGAACAATGAGTTACTTTAAAAATCAGTAAATAATCAGAACAAGACAACTTAACAGTATAGAAACAAAAATCAAATTAGCAATCAGTACATATTCCCCTGGAACAGAAAATTATGATTTTAAGACAACATATTTTCAATCTTTTTCTTTAAGAATAAGCATTGTTAACTATACATTCTCCTGAAAAAAATTCAGAAGTGAAGGGATACGTTAAGTATTACAGTTTCTAACATTCTCCTGCACACGAAGGCACCACTACAAGCTTCCATACAATGCCAGGCCAAAAAGAAGTCAGTATACCACTAATGTCATAGTTTAGCGTCTCCATCAAAAATTTAACATGTTAGCAAGGAACGAAACTTCACTTCTTCAGTTATCTACTATAGACAGCTTCATCTACATGGCATCGAGCCAGGTTTGAATCTTCTATAGATCAAACAGCTCAATCCAAACCAATTCTTATTATCTTGCGATTATGGCTCCTACCGCGAAAGCTGCTACCTCTTCTTCCTCATCTCAAAATGATGGAAGTAATCAGCCCATTGTTGATATGTTTCATAGTCCTTCCATCGTTTCTATCAAGTTAAATGGGAAGAACTATTTGCAATGATCAACAGCTATCCAAACTTGTCTCATGTCTAAGGAAAAAGTCAATTATCTCCTGGAAGAAAAGCCAGAAGAGGAAGATGCGCAATGGGTTAAGGAGAATGCACAAGTTAGATCTTGGCTTTGGAATTCAACGGAGCCCTCCATTAGCTGTGACACGATGCTGCTACCTACTGCAAAAGAGATATGGGATTCACTAAAGAATACATTTAATGTGCAAGGAAACATCAACTGCACATACAACCTTTGTGAAGATGTCTTCTTGTCCAAACAAGGTGGGAATCCTCCTAAAGACTATTACAATATGGTTAAAGGTTGACGGGTAGAGTTGCCCCTAAGGTGAGCATTCGGGAACCGAACCGAACCGAAATAAATTTGGTGGTCCAGATTCAAAACCGAAACCGAACTGAATAACTTCCAAAACTGAACCAAATTGAACCAAAATATTTCGGTTTGGTTGGATAGATAACCGAATAACCAAAATTTATGATAATTTATAAAAAAAAATAGATTTTTTTAATTATTTAATCAAATTCATATCATTATTTTAATGAAAATAATCATTTAATAAGTATTTCTAAATACATATCAAATTAAACAAATAGAAGTATATCATAAAACTATTATAATTTTATGATAATTAATATAAAATATAGATTTTATAATATATATTAATGAATTTCAGTTATTTTGCTTATTTCTATTCGGTTCGGTTCCGAACCGAAATAATCAAATGGAATCTAAAAACCGAAAAACGAACCGAACTTCCTCCAAACCGAACTAAATAGCTTATTTGCTTTTGGTTTCAGTTTGGTTCAATTTTCGATTTTCGCCGAAATATGCTCAACCTTAGTTGCCCCTCTATCAGCCCTATCCTACTGACCTTCACACTTTGGAAAACACAAAGGGAGCAACTCAAGGTATCTTTTCTTTCAAGATTGGATGCTCAATATGAATCTACAAGAAATCAGCTATTAACTAGAAGGGAATTGCCTACCTTGAATGTGACTTACTCAGGATTTTTAGGCAACCTGTTGAAGTGGAACCTGCCGATGAGGTAAGTAAAACTGTTGCTCTACTTTCTAGTGCACGACCGTCCTCTACCTCCACTAGAGGGAAGGGGAGAGGTTGAGGTTTTGCAAGAAGAGGTTGAGTCATGAATCAAAGAACCAAGGATTATTGATTTCATGACTATTGTCAAATCTCAAGCTATTTGGAGGAGAACCGTTGACAAAAATATAGGAAGCCAAAATGGGCTAAACAATAGACTGCTACAGCTACTACTTGTTAGGTCCAAGTTTTGATAATTACCACTCTAGACACTTTCAAAAACATTGAAAAGATATACTACAAGATCATGGAATGCATATGGACATGAGTTTGAGTATGATATTTGAGTATGATACTTTCCAGATGTGTAGAGAATTTATGAGTTTTGTAATGAGTAAAAAATCAGTCAAATTGGAGTTCTTTACAAGAAGTTATAGCATTCTAAAGTTTGCATTTATCTCAGATGAGTGTTCAAAAATGGTTAGTGGAACTCATATGTCTTCAAATTGTGTTCGGAGGAATGTTCAGTAAACCGAACATGAGGATCATGAAAATTATATAACTGAAGATGATCAATAAATCGATTGGCAACAGAACAAACTGTTTAAAGGATTTTGGAAATATGTACGGCAATTAAAGGATCATCTGGATTTGGACAGAGAGTTGGTGATTCCTACTTAAGGACTTCGACATAAGTTTTGAATGGTCAATTGGATAGCAGATTGAGTGATTTGAATTGATCAACAAGGTGTTCGGCAGCCGAAAGATTTGGGCTAATAAAATGTGTCTGTTAGCCGATCTTCAAAAGGTAAAAGTTCAAATCTTTTGATCAAAAAGTAAAAAATGGTTCTCTTGGCCATATGGAAAGGTTTGAAGCTAATGAGGTGATGAGGCTATTGTTATTTGATTCAAAAGGTCTATCTAAGAGATGTGAAGAAGAGACAATCAGCTCACTCATGGCTCAAGTGCTACAAAGGGGGTTTTGTATTGTAAGTGTGAGTGTTCTTTGTAAAGATCAAATATTTTTGATCTAGTAAGGCCTTGTGTTAGGTGTGTATGCTTAATTTATAAACTCCAAGGGTGTTTAGAATGGGTTTTGGGCCCGTGGCTGATTGGTGGAGATTGGGTGAAGGTGTTTTAAGGTGTTGTCTAGCTTCGGTGGTGTTGCTCCAAGGTGTTGGATTGTGTTGCTAGTTGCCTATGTTTGGTGAAGAACTTGTGAAGCGACCGATGTGCTTGTTACTTTGGCTCGGTGGAGAGTTTGTAGAAGGACGAGTGTTGCTTGTAAGTGTATAAGTGTTTGTCATAATGAAGCTAGAAAACCTACCCAACCAAAAGACTTGGTAGAAAAGAAGGGTAAGAATTCCAAACCTCTTTAAAAATCCTTGTGTGTATTTGCTTTTTACCAAAATCCAGTGTTTGTGTTTGATTCCTTTTACTTTTTTCCCTTGATCTTGCCTATTTGCTATAGTTGGTTAATTGTGCATATTTCGTGTTTGATCACATTCCTCACACAAAACACTTGTGTTTGACAAGTTTGCTTTTGTGATTTTTGTGAGTTATTCAATTTAAAAACATTCATTTATATGGTTTGATATCTTTCGCTAACACTTGTGAAGGTTTTTAAATTGAAATTGTCATTTCACATATTGCACATGTTTGTTTAAACTTCACATTGATTAAATTGTCTATTTTTGTCACGATCAGTTACTAGTAGTAGGACACATGGGCATACTTATTTGTGTGTTAAGTGTTGTTTTCTTATTAGTCAATACCCACACCATGATTCTAGACTACTAGTGTCGATCCTGCAAATGGAAATACAGGACCTACAGCTCCCAATACATCCAATGTTCCTATTAATTAGGAATGGGTTTGGGTATCAAATATCTGTGAATTTGATCTAAATCTGACCTGATTGTATCAATCCGAAATAATTTCAAATCGGATTCGGGTTTGGACTTTTTAGGAATATAATATATCCGAAAATATTTGGATCAGATATGGACTTAGGGTGATATGATCCGTATTCGATCCGAATAAGTGATATTTTATAGAAGTATATTTTAAATAATATTTTTATTATTTTCTCTATTTTTATATTGAAATCTTTATTATTTATATTACTTTATTCAATCGGTTTGGATTCGGATAGGATATGGGCTTTGCGGATTGGAAACGGATATGGATATGGAAAATAAAATGGATGTAATCTTCATATTTGGGCCGGATTTGAGTTTGGATTTTCAAATTCAAATCGGATACGGAATATAGACATATTTGACCAATATCTAACCCGAACCCATCCCTACTATTAATCCTACAACCCGTGCAACCTCTTCTCTCACTATATCACAAAGTGATTAGAAGCATCTCCTGAAAATGGCTCGTGAAGATTCCAATCAATCTACCTCTTTGGCAAATGCAGGTATGACAGATTGCAATGTTGAATTCAAAGCTTCATGGTTTATATTGATTCAGGTGCCTTGAACCATATGACTAGTCACCTACATTAGTTTTCTATCTTCACCTTGTTTTCCAGCCTCTTAAAGTATCTATAGCTAATGGCAATTATTCATCTGCTCTTGGCAAAGGGCATGTTATTCTCAATTCTACACTTTGTTTATATAATGTTTTATATGTTCCCTCATTTCCATTAAGCTTGTTGTCTGTTCATAAACTTTATAAAAGGAATAATAGCAAAGTAATTTTTAAACCTCCTATTTGTTTGTTTCAGGATCTGACCACCAAGAGGGAAATTGGGTATGGCGTGAAAGAGAACTTTATTTCTAGATGCCAATAAAATCTACAATGCCCACATCTATGATGTCTACCACTACTCCATCAGCACTCCACTATCATTTCCGTCTAGGCCATCTACTTTAAATAAATTGAAGTTGTTATTTCCTGTGTTTAAATCTGTGTCGAGTCTTGAGTGTGAAGCTTGTCCACTTGCCAAGTATTCTAGGGTCTGCTATCCACTTAAGAGTGGAATTAGTTCGTCCAGTACTGTGAAATCATTCATAGTGATGTATGGGGTCCTTTATCAGTTTCTAATTCAAATAAATTTAAATATTATGTTGTGTTCATTGATGATTTAAGTTGTATGACTTGTCTATATCCACTTAAATATAGAACTGAAGTACTTCCATGTTTTTAGAAATTTCATATAGAAGTTCAAACACAACATTCAGCTGTCATTTAAACATTAAGATCCGCTAATGTTCTACACCGTGAAGAAATAAGGAGAAATAGGATAAAGGTAATCTCCAATGAGATTACAAATTCTTCATTATCATCAATATATAGACTTTAGGTTCGAGTTTACAAGGTAATTTGTACAGCTAAGATTCAGAAAGATATCACAGGAAATCAGGAACTAAGTTATAGAAAATCAGCAATTAAACAGAGATTGAGACTCTCTACACAAAGACTAAGTCAGTGTCACATAAAGTTACGTATTCTTCCTACAGAAAACATATGAAACTTGTTTTTGTCTGGCATACTTGAAAAGAACTACAGAAAGTAATGAACGGGATTAGATAAAAACTAGCAAAAAGATCACTACTAGTGACAAGATTAGGAAAGCACATATAATACAAGATGGTGTACATAAAATCACGTGTTTAGAGCTAAAGTTTTACAAAATTATTTAGGCTATAAGTGATTTAACTTTTACCGCATACTAACATAAATAGAAACATGTAGAAGAACCATATAATTCGATGATATAGCTTGAAGTCATAAGTCTGAAAAAAAAATCAAGCTATCTAAAAAATAACACTACCTGTTGAAAAGGATCCACCAGCTTTATAAAACGATCAGTGAAACCAAGTTCATCATCCTTTTTTCTTGTTGATAAGTGAATACTTAGAATGTTCATTGCTGATTGAAGATTTTTGCAATCTTCATCCTTAAGCATATTTAAATCACAGAACTGACTTGAAAGAAGTAGGTTGCAGAGGTTGCATATCGTCTCAACTATAGTCTCTGCTTTCAACTTCAGAGGTGAAATGTTCCCACTTTCAGTCGATTGATTACGCTCATGAGTCTGAGGACAAGGAACTCTAACAGCACCATCTCTTTCTACATTAGGAATTGAGCAAGCGGTTTCTAGATGAAAACCACTCTTTGCAGTTTCTGAAAGCACATGACATGTTGTAGACTCCTTAAGCTCACCACAAGGCCCAATGCACCTGTTTGTCTTGGCTGAATCACTACTCGCTTGGTCTGAACCACTCTCTGATTTATCTAAACCAATTGCTTCATCTTGGTCGCCATCAACAGGCTTCAGCTGTGAGGTGACCCAAACAGAAAAGGGGTTTCTTGAAGGAGATGAACATCTCACCTCTAAATCATTAGTTTCTTCCTTGGACATGCTCCCACGGAGTTTAGGTGAATCAGTAACTTCCAAACCAACAGCAGAATGCTCAGAAGTTTGCATAGCAGCTGCAAACAGGGATGGGCAAGGAGAAGCTCCTTTCCAACATGGTGAATCAACACCATGGTTTTGTGGATCAGTGGTGTCAGATGAACTCCGAAGAGGTATACCAGGTCCAGATGTAAAGGAGAAAATGTTTGATTGGTGCAAGTTTATATTCTGTGAGTTTGAATTATTATTAGATGTATGATTAGAAGAACAGAAGGATATGTCTTTCGGACCAGATTTTTCTTCCAAAATCTCTCTGCTTTCACCGTTGCCTATCTGACAGCTACTCTTTTCTACATCACTTTTTCTCTGCTTGGAACAAGGAAATGCAACATCTTTTTGCATATTCCACGAAAACTTCGATGCTTCAATTTCCGATGCATTAGTACCAAAACAAGTAGGCTGAGATAGATGTTGGCTCAAAAAAGTATCCGAATCTGGAATTGTTGATTCATTTTTAAGAGCATCGCCCAATGGTGAAACACTACTCCAAGAAGATGTAACTGGTGTAAGGGGACACCATTCTGTCATGGACACCAGAGGACTGGACAGGTGAGAGCAAGAGGATTTCTTGGGAAAACAGGAAGCTTGCGGATCACAAGATCTAGAAGTACGGTAAGAAAAAAAACCAGAGTTCTCCTCAGATGAATGTATAGAATATTGATCTACGTGATCCATGGAAATGCCTTCCGATCCCATATTATCTTTTCTTGCCAGTGCATCAGTATAATGCCCCTCCCAAATGTCCAGATTTCCTTTAAACGTATTGAAACCTGTTACAGAAAAAAGAAATCACCAGGTGGTTTGTTCACATTAATTTGGAATTTCGAAACGTAAAAAGATCAATAAAATGGAGCCTTATGGCAATGAACAAGTGACTACACATATATGGCCACTCATCTATCATTAGAACAGAAGATCACTAATAATGAAAACCCATGCGGCACCCGTTTTGCATGCAATTGGAATGTAGTGATGGACTAAGATCACTTAAAACACAAAGGTTCACCAAATTAAACAGCTGCACAGTCACTGCCTAGCGTCCTAGGTAAATCAACCAAAATATTGCAAGTTCATGTTGCCTTTAATAAGCCTTGGCAAGGTTACAGAGCATGAAAACTTTAGTTTATTGAGAATGTGACAATTTTTGTCATAAGGAGTGTCACATTTCTGCAACTTTCACTCTATTGGCAAAGAGACACAAAGCCCAAGAAAATACAAGATTCCAATAATTTTTCGTGCATACTTATACAAAGAATCATTTTATGCCAGAACAAATATTTTTAATCAATTCTATTTGCTTCTAACTCTCTGTCTATAAATTCATACTGCAACATGTCCCTTTTAACTTGGCTG
Source organism: Piper longum (assembly GCA_032619315.1). Classification (NCBI taxonomy): domain Eukaryota; kingdom Viridiplantae; phylum Streptophyta; class Magnoliopsida; order Piperales; family Piperaceae; genus Piper; species Piper longum. The sequence continues at coordinate 15,365 of JAVDBV010001619.1, forward strand.
TTAAGCTCTAGACCCGCATGTATATTTGCAAAATTTTGAAAAACTATAAGCACAAGGAAGCAAGTCGTCCAGACTCAGATGGAATGCATTGGGTTAATTTAGAGTTTGCTTGACTCGTAAAGATATACTTATGGTCATGCCAAGATCTGTAGAATCTCAATCAGCTTCACTCATTACCACACCTGCATAAACAAACTCACAGTGGAGAGGAGGTGAACAAAACTTACAACAGAACAAAAAAGATGTTCATATATTTCTCATAGCAAGAATTTGGCATATGATGTTTGAGTCAGTGCTGGCACCACAAAGCATAGAGGAAATTCAAGCAACCACTGACAAAATTTTAAAAATAAACAATACAGAATCTAGCAACAAATTACTTTAAATAAAAAACACAATGAAAAAAACATGGACCACTTCTTCGTCCTTACTAATTTACCTTCAAGCGTGCATGACTTAAGTGCTGAAAATGTAATTACACCAGACGTGACAGTCCTAAAAATATTGCACAAGAAACGGCACCAATAGCCTTTTGTGATATTCTCAAGACAGGAAAAATTTAATACTTTTATATTTCTCATTTTTTCTTACAGCATTATTTAGAATTCAAGGAAAGCATATGAATGATGACAATTAAAGTAAGATGAAAATGCGCCAACGGGTAGCATCAACTATACCTTGTGTCACTGGACTTCGATAGTTTGGCACTTTCCCTTTAAATTCTTTCCAGGATGATGCATAGCTGCCACTAGGTTCAACCTTTCCCTCTACAAAATTTTCACTCCACGGGCCTGTCTGTTCTGATGAACAGTCAAACCCACATAAACTATAAGGGTAGTTAGCTTCGAATGATCTGCTCGGAGGCAATGGATACTTGGGATAAAATGGTTCAGCTTCTGCAACGGGGAAGCTACTTACACAAACAGATTCCTGAGCGTAAGGAAAAGCAGGATTGTGACCCAAAGATAGAAAATTTGTATCAGGAGAACTAGCCGAATAGTTGTTTTCAACAGACGGTGGGTGAATATGGAGCCACTTATCAGAGCTACCACAGTTAGAATAATGACCAAAATCCCCTGTAAGCCCTGTATCTTGGAAACTAGAATCAAACTTAGGTGCTGACTGATAAGCAGTGAATGGTGGTGCCAAGGGGGACAGTGTCGACGATGACCCATGGCCGAAGGTGCCAAAGCCAGCCATTTTGTAAACACAAAAGCTCTTAAAACCAGATCATCTGATCTCAGATATACAATAAATTCTCACAAGTAGCTCTTCCTGTCACATACATAAAAACCTAATTAGTCAAAAATACAATCGATTCTACCAAATAGCTCCTACTGTCACATACATCAATACCAGGATCGTCAGATACAATCAATCCTCACAAATAGCTCCTCCTTTCATATACACCAATACCAAATTAGCCAAATACAGTCAGTTCTAACAAATAGATGCTCCCATCATGGAAACAACGATGACAATACCAAATCACTCTAACATCAGACGAACTGATCGTACATAAAAGCAACCAATTCATCACAGTTAATCCCTATAGGATACCCATGTCAAAAAAAAGTGGCAGAAACCTTTTTTCTTGGCAAAAGAACAACCCAATGAACGTATGAGAGGCCCGAATTCGACACAAAAACACGAAATGATCGTAGCTCAAGAACATCCTGATTCCCGACATATATACGTAGAAATTGTACAAAATCGATAGAATGGACTAAGAAAAGGTAGGACGATTTACATGATTTCAGGGGAAGAATCGGTGGTGGGAGGGGAAATTGGGCCACTTTCTGAAGGAGAGCCTGAGTGTGTGCGTGGGTGTGACGCTTTGGTTGCCGACACGTAGGGGTGTAAACGAGCCGATCCGAACCGAGCAGAGCAGGGGTGTGTTTGAATTTGGCTCGTTATAAAACGAGTCGAGCCGAACTTTAATGTAAATGAGCCGAGCTTTAATGTAAACGAGTCGAGCCGAGCTTGTCCAAAATTTATGGTGTTTGGGCTT
>JAVDBV010001620.1:0-20682 GCA_032619315.1 Piper longum
CAGAGATCGCCGGCCAGTTGTCTCGACAGGAGAGGGGGGTGTTTGGGAGAGCCATTGGATCGATCTAACGGCTGTCCCCAAACTTAAGCACTTGCAACTTGCCTGTGCTTAAGCACAGGAATGACGCCCTCTATATACATGTATATATACACACATACATGTATATATATACACACATACATGTATATATACACATACATATATATATACATGTATATATATACATGTACATGTATATATATATATATATATATAATGATATATAATGATATACATGTATATATATATATAATGATATTTCAATTCTAACAGGCTACTCAAGGTAAGAAACTCAAAAACATTTTAGTGTCTCCAAGTGGATAAAGTCAACTTGAGTTCATTTATAAATGATCTTATTGACTGTAAATAGGGTGGTAAAGAAGACAAACCAAGTCAAACATGACCGTATTCATGCTTTCCCCAATCTTAAATAGCCACAAAAAATAGTTTCTCCAACTGTTTTATCCATTTTCTGAGATCAGTAGTGAGAACTCCCATTGCGGATATATTTTCGGTCTTCATTATCTTAATTATGATCTAAAATCTCAAAACTCGGACTCAACTAATTGGTTATGGATTGAAGTCAGACTCCAACTCCAACCTGTTCAAAATGGCTTTAATGCTCCCCCCATCCTAGATTTTAAGGGAGCAGCACAGCGCCATTGCAGATTCTTCTATACATCTACTCACATCTTTCTATTGAAATTGAAACAAATTACTTTCTGAAAAGGAATCTGCCTCCCTCCGCCTCCCCGAATTCCCTGACTGCGGAAGGACAAACTCTAGGGTTACTGATTCAATAGTATTTTGAATCAGTTTTAGGATACAATCCCAATCAAAATGGCATTGGGCTACTTTTCCCACCATTTGATTAAGTGGTTAATCAATTTGTCCATGAGATTAGTGTAAAAAGAAACTCCCACTAGTCCCTTTGGAGACATCTTGTTAAAAAATAATACTCACTCAGGGCATCACAAGTTCTCTACATGACGTTTCAAGTCGAACTACATTCAGATCAAGCGCAAGTGTTAAAGATACATACGCATTAGGACTACAAATCTACAATTTTCAACTTTAATCCATAAATCCTACTTTGTCATTTACATCTTAAGTAACTACAATTTTTCCCCTTCTCATTTCCTTATGTGAATCTCATTCCAAATACAAAAATTCCTGCAGGATGATACCACTGATAATACTAACCGGCATAATGGATGGTGCAGAGCCCTGCCGTTAGCCTCCAACCTGCTTCAGTAGCTTTCATATTTGATTGGGTTCACGCCGTTAGCCTCCAACCGGTTTCAGTAACTCTCATATTTGCATACTTTTAAAGAACAATAGGCAAGCATCTTGCCCTTAAGCTGTAAAACTGAACGACAGGCTTATATGAACTGTTTCAGAAACTCTGCCGCCACAATGTGAGCACGAGTGTTCACTGACAATTTCAGCTCACTAATTTCTTTATCAATATCCTGAAAATCACAACCAACATCGTGTAAGTCATCTGGTTTACATTAAGATGAGAAATACAATAAAGATACTAAAAGGCAATCTGTTGACACCTTTTGTTCTCCCCCATATCCATATGAAGGCAAATGCAAGAAAGCAGCAACAATCAAAGAGGTTTTATAAAGCAGAAATAGATAAAAATTTCGATCTCTAGCAATTAGTAACATCAATCTACATAATTAATACCATTATGACTGTTAGAATCAGAATCATAGGCAGCAAGATATCTTCATTTACTACAGAAAACCTGTTATAAAGTACCTGTACCTCACCCTGTTTTACAAATACTCTAAAAATTCATCAAATTCCAACCACCTACAAATCCACAAATTTGAGGATTTGAAGATTTCTGGCTTGGGCCTCACCCCTAGGGATCCCACCACATAAGACACCCTTGGATAGAAAAAAGGCCAATCTGATGGACAATATCTATATTTTCATAATTTTCTAGTTATAATAGAATTAAGGTTGTTTGAGATAATATTTTAGTTAGTTTATTTTTAATCCCCGATCATGCTTTATTTACAGGTAGTATATACCAGTAGACGTGTTAATAGGGGCATTTGTTTTAATTAGAATTATATCATATACTAGTCATCGTAATGTATTAGTCAAGGATCTACGTTGAATAAGATTTCTATTTTTTGCTTTTACCTGCGTTGTTTTCCTTCTTCCTTGTTCGGTTGTTTCAAGTTTCATAAAGCTTGGGAATAAAAGGTTTCATTGGCTTAGTCGTTGGAGTCTTAAATCTAGTTATCAAGCAATACACGGGTTCCATCAATTGGTATTCAAAGCCTCACGTTCTCCGTGTTTGAGCCACCACCATCATCCAACTTGTTTGTTTTTCAACATCACAAGTTGTGAATTATCTTCACCACCACCCCAACACACCCACATACATATTTGCTGTTTATATTTTCCATATATTCAAGGGCTGCTAGGATTATTGCCGCCAAAGTCTGTTTCTACACAAGGCGACATCAGGCCTTGTTATTGAGAAGCAGTTATTGGTCATCTTCCTGTTGGGTTCTACGTGGTTCCTGCTGTTGGGTTTATTTGGATTTTCCAGTGGATCGATATCAATCCTTGCCTACGAGCAACTTCAACAAGTTGGCCTTCTCTGTTTCTTCTACCCTAGGCATCATCTTCATGTTGTTGTTTTGGTTCTTCCATCATCGCTGTTGGGGCAAGATTATATTTTGGTTTAAGGCCCTACAGGTTTCTATCTCTTGCAATACACAAAGTTGGTAATAGATTGCACTTGATTTTTATTGCTTCTTTTACCAATCAAGATCTGTTTTCTTTAGTTGCTGCAAGTCATATAAAGTTATATTGTTGACTGTTACGTTCTTTTTGTGTTCTTTATTTTTAGCTGCAAGTCGACCTTTTAGATGTTGGAGATAAATTGTTTTATTGTAGTATATTTTTGGCTGCAATTCCTCTCCACTGTTGGCGGTATTTAGGTGATTTATGTGCTGCAAATTACCTATTTGCTGTGGTTTGTGTTGCTACAAGTTGTTAGTGATTGATTTATTTAATCATGGATCCAAAGAACCAACTAGGGGAAACTTCAAATTCTCCTCACAAAACAGAGAATCCGCTTACTCTTATTTTGGAAGCATTGATGGATTCAAATCGTCGGCAAGAAAGTCTTAGGAGTCAGGCAAGAAAATCACGAGGCCCGTATGAATGCTTTTGATCTTCGTTTGACGTCACATATTGAAAGATTTGATAGATTCTTTAATATATGGTTGGCTAATCAAGTTCTTCAAATCACTACAGCTGTGCCACCTCAAGTGGTTCCTGCCAATGTGCCCCCTCTTGCGCCTAATCATCAGGACCGGCTAGTTTATAATCCTTTTTTACATGAGAACAATTATTTACAACCTCCGTTGGACAATAGCAAACAGTGGCAAGGCCGCATGAAATTTGAACTTCCATAATTTAAGGGAGACTGATGAGGTACTAGATTGGATACAAATAGCTGAGCAAGTTCTTAATAGTGCTGGAGTTCCTCCTCATGCTCATGTCGAGGTCAACGTTTCTCAACTTCGTAATGCAGCTGATGCTTGATGGAGATCCTTATGCATTCAGCGTGAGCAATTGAGTGAGTTACAAATCACGACTTGGAATGCTTTTCGAATGGAGTTGAAGTGGCAATTCATTCCTTATAAATATAAGCAACAATTATTTGGGAGGTTAATTGCAATTCGACAAGGTACTCTGGCCTGTAAGAGAGTATACTAAGCAGTTCCATTCTTTGGTGGCTCAACTTAGTGAGAGCAATGATCAGCTTGCGGCTCTCTATTTACGTGGTCTACGGACTGATTTGAAAGACAGATTGCCGGGGTTCTATTTTTCTGATGTACCTGAGATTATACCCAAAGCTGAGTTTTTTGAGTCTCAGTTGATTAGGGCTGGCCGCCAACTTGTTCCTTCACCTTCAACCTATCGGTCACCGTCTCAAATTGTACCTTCCATGCCTATTAGTAACAAGTCTGCTCCTACAACTTCAAGACCAGTAAATTGTCAACCACGTCAATCTCCTTCTGGACATTCGGTTCAACCTTCTGCCCACAATGCTGGCCTCTGTTATAACTGCCAAAAGCCAGGGCACTTGTATGCCAACTGTCCATTGAAGCCTGAACTTCTTACTAATGTTGAAGAGGAGTTTTTTGAAGAGGATGTTGATGAATCGCAACCAACTGATGATGATATTATTGAGGATGAGCATGAAGCTTTTCCGGGTTATGAGCCTAATCATTGCTTTATTACTCGACCATTGTTCCTTACACCAAAGATTATCAAGGAATATTGGAAAAGACGTAGTATTTTCAGTACTACGTGTCATATTCATCAGAAACCTGCTATGTTGATTATCGATCCGGCTGCAAGTGAGAACATAACAGCAAAAAAGTTAATTGATTTTATGAAGTTTAAGATGCTTTTGTGCTCATCAAAAAGCATTTGACTAAAGCTCCATGATTAGCATTGCCAAACTTTGATAAGTTGTTTGAAGTGGAGTGTGATGCGTCTAAAACTGGCATTGGTGTTGTTCTTAGTCAATGTAAGTATCCCATTGTTTAGTGGGAAATTGAGTGGATCATCTTTGAATTATAGCATATATGATGAAGAGCTCATGGTGGTGGTTAGAGCTTTGCATACTGACTTCATTATTTGATTTCTAAGGAGTTTGTGCTTCATTCTGATCAAGAGGCATTGAAGTGTTTACATGGACAAAGAAAATTGAGTGCAAGCCATGCTAAGTGGATTAGTCCTTTGAAGAGTTTTATTTTACTCTTCATCGTATGTGAGGTAGTTCTAATCGAGTTGTCGATGCATCAAAAAGGAAACAGGCTATAGTTTCTTATATGCATATTGATGGGATGGGATTTGCCTTTATCAAAGAGGAACTTCCTGAGGATGTTTTTTTTTCTCCTATTTTGGCAGACCTAGCTCGTAATGATGAATCAGTTTATTCGTTGATTGATGGGTTTTAGTTTTAGGAGATTGCTTATGCACACATGGTGGGTCTCTTCATCTCTTGGTGATGAAAGAGTCTCACAATTATGGTCATTTTAGGTGTGATAAATTTATTGTGTTGTCCAAGAACCGATTTTTCTGGCCATCTATGGATCAGGATGTTTCTCTCTATGTTAAGAGATGTCATGTTTGCCAAGTAGGAAAGGGTACATCTTCTAATGCTGGGAAGTATACACTTTTGCCTATTCCTGATGGTCCTTGTATAGATATTTCTATAGATTTTGTGTTAGGTTTGCCTCATTCATACTACTCATGGTTGGGATGCTATCTTTGTAGTGTTGATAGATATTCTTGCCAAATGATGACTAATGTCGTTAAGGTCGTCGATATGTTCTATGCAAATATAGTTTGCTATCATGGCATTCCAAAGTCTATTGTCCCTGATCGAGAGATTCATTCTATGAGTTCATTATGGAAGAAATTGTGAAAATGACAGGTACTACTCTCAAATTTAGTAGTCCTTATCATTCATAGACTGATGGACAAATTGAAGTGGTGAATCGTACTTTAGGAGACATGCTACGCACACAAGTTAAATCTTTTGGCAAGTGGGATGTTGTTTTACCTAAGATAGAGTTTTGAATTTAATTGCTTTAAAAAAAAACTAAGTACAGGGTTTTCTCCTTTCGAGATTTTATTGGGGAAAAATCCACATGGTCCACTTGAACTTATACCACTTACAGTGAGGGTACCAAAATCTATAAATGCATGGATTGAAAATCTAAATTTTATTCAGGCTCAAGCACATGAGAATGACTGCTTCTTATGAGAGATACAAAACTTATAGATAGACATCGTACAGAAAGGAAGTTTCAAGTTGGAGATTTGGTATGGGTCTACTTATCAAAGGAGAGATATCCTCAAGGGATTTATCATAAGTTGATGCCAAAAAAGCTTGGACTGTGTGAAATTATTGAAGTTTTTGACAACCCTAATGGGTGGAATATTCATGATGCATTCAATGTTGCATATTTGTATCCTTATTTTAATGAGTTTGAAGAGTCGAACTTGAGGGTGAGTTCTTCATAAGAGGGGAATGATGGCATACAAGATGCTATTATTCCTATGCCACCTACACATTCTAATATTGATGAAGAACATGAAGAAAAGGTAAAAGGGGCTGAACATCCTAAGACTATGAAAATTAAGATATTGTCCTTCTTCAGTCTTCCTTGGTTGTTAAAAACTCATCTTCGAGTTCTAATGGAAGTCAATTAATAAAATTTGTTGAAGGACCATACGAAGTCTTGTTTAAAGCATACAATGATTGAATTATACGTCATCACGATCTCATTTACGGTCCATAAAACTTAAGTCCAATGGATCGTGATGAAACCCACAACTTTGGTTTAGATTCAAACTTTTGACTACATTTAAATTATTAGAGGTACTTCGGTCAAACTACATAAACTACCTACGTAGAGGGTATTCTATCTATCCATCCGGATCATAAAAGTCGGTCCACTATGTCCTAGAGTTGTAGACAAAGTGGCTCTCGTGTAAGCAACCTCAATTTTATTAAAAAATAAAAAATAAAATTATGTAAAATTATTTAAAAGCTAGAAAAACACTTACCTCCATGAACTGAACAATAAAATCAATCAGTTTATGCTTCTGCATGTCCTCGCAATGATAGTTTGTGATAAGAAAGCTAATATCATACCCCTTGCAAAATACCATGAACCAACAATAAAGTTGTTAATAATAATAAAAATAAATATTATAATATATCACGCATGTCAAATATGATACATGTAATATTCATGGCTAACCTTTAAAAAAATTAAACAATATGACCACAATAATAAATTAGGAAACAAAAAAAAAGATCATTGGTGAGTAGTGACGCAGTTTGATCAATTAGAAGGCATAGAGGGAGTGTAAAAAGGGAAACAAATACAACCAGAAAGTAGATTTGTGTTTTTGCTACTGCAAATTGTGTACTAAGAACACAAATAAAATAACAAAGAACATCAGAGTTTGGCAGGTCAGACCTATTCATAACTAGTTGCATGTGATCCGATCATATTTATGTTGAGCAAGACCATGGAGCCCACTATCATGGGTTTAAGGCTTCACAAAATACATATGATGGTTGCAAATTTTGGACTGTTCAACCATACAATACTGGATTCTGCACCACTAGTATTAGGTTATACATCTTTTTTCTTTGAAACTAGTCCATCACCTTTAACAAAATGATATCTTATTGTTGTGCTATCACTTCCCTGTATGAGTGCATATTATTCCCTAACTAGAAAGAAAATGACCTTAAAAAGAGTCAAATTTACCTGTACGGGTTTTCTCCGCAGAACCTGGAATGCCTCCGCTCTCATTGACAGAAATCTAAGAAACTTTTTAGTGAGAATGTTTTCGAGTTCATCTGTTTGTTTTACCTGTAAATAGAAGAGATAAATGGACATCAAAAGAAATTATATCAATCCCCACAAGTTGACAAGATAAGAATTGAAGGCTATAAGGTAAATAGCAACAAAAAAATTACACAAAAATTATATGACTTAAGGTAAATATTCTCAAAGTACAATGATAAAAACATAAAATAAAATAAAAAAAAATGGATGAATAACACCAAAATTTAAGCACAAAAATCTTTGGACACATATCTGGCGTGAGGAAATGACATTAATTAAAAATGAATCTTCGTTCCACCACCACTATCATGATCATCACAAATATTTCCAAGGTATAAGAAAAACGGTTGAAAAAATTGTCTATGATATATATATATATATGTATATATATATATATATGTTGATGAAGATAAGCTTCAACTTCAGCAATAACAAATTTCTAATTTTGTATAGGATTCGGTCCTAATAAGTAATAGAAATCTGCAACAAACAAGGCGTAAGATAGGTTCTGATTTCATATTCTAAGCCTTGTTAATGATGTGTTCAATAATCAGGTTGTTGAAGAAGTTGCAGGAAAATAAGAGAAGAGGTCGAGCAGCAAGATAAAGAAAGAAGAAGACAGACGTGAGGGGAAACTTGAGTTTAATTCCAATAATCAAAAACTGTCTCTTAATCTGGCGGTAGCCTTACATACATGTCTGTATTGACTAATCCTAACAAAACTAGGAAAATAAAATAACTCCATAACTTATATATAACCCCTCATAATTAAAGACTCAAATAACTATAAAACTCCCACTTTAACTAGGAAAACTAATAAGAAACAATTGAGCACATCATTAACAAGGCTTATTTCTCTAATAAAAAAAAACCAACTCCTCTAAATAAACTAATCAACCAAGTCTTATTTCTCTTGATCAGCCCCGCCATGCTTCTCCTTGTTCTTATTCTTCTTTCTCTCATAAAGAATACCATATTTAGAATGTTCTTTTTTCTTATGATAGTCATCCTCAATTTAATCAGCATCTAATGAACTAGAAGAAGATGAAGACAAGTTACTAAACCCATGAAGATGCTCTGCATCTGTCCCCTCAGCTGAAAAAGAACTCAGACCTCAAGTTCGAATCTTCAAATTCACAAAAATTGGGCTCCAAATGTTTGACATTGAATGTGTCATGAATCTGCCATCCATCAGGTAGTTCAACCTTTATGCATTGATTCCAAACTTCTCCAATATTGTACAAGGGCCAAGCGTCTTTGGTTTCAGCTTGTTGTATTCACCTTGAGGGTATCTATCTTTGGACAAATACACCCAAACTTGATCACCAACCTGAAAAGAAGCCTCCTTGTGGCAGTCAGCAAATGACTTGTATTTGTCATAGGCAACTTGCAAGTTAGCTGAAACCTGCTTGTGAATAGATGTCAATGTGTCCATCCAAGCTTCAACTGAATCAGATATTAGCCGTTAGTAGGAAAAGCAACCAATTGCAAAGGTCCACGAGGATTTGCACCTAACAAGACCTCAAAAGGAGAATATCCAGTGCTTCGATTTCTTGAGCAAATAAATTCAAATTCAATCTTCGATAAAACAACATCCCAACACCCAAAAGATTTAACTCGAGTCCTCGACATGTTACCCAAAGTACGGTTGACAATTTCGGTTTGCCCATCGGTTCGTGGATGATAGGGGCTGCTATATTGAAGTGTAGTAGTCATTTTCAACCACAAATTCTTCTAAAAAATTCTCGTAAAATGTGTATCACGGTCCAAAGTTATGGTAGAAGGCAAGCCATCATACTGGACTATCTCCTTGAAAAACAAATCAGCCACTTTAGAAGCATCATATGAGATTTTCCATGGAAAGAAAAGAGCCATCTTGCTAAATCTATTAACAACCAAATAAATTGCATCTCATCCATGTAGACACCTTGGCATGCCTAACCACTCATATAAGCCCTCACGAATCTTGAATGTTGTCTTCCATTCATCCCCAAAGCGAATCCTAATTTGAGGGTATCCACTCTTCAAGTCAATTTTGGAAAAGAAGACTGCACCAGACAAACTATCCAAAATGTCATCCAAGCGTGGAATTGGAAAACTATACCGGTCAGTTATCTTATTCACCGTCCCATTATCAATGCACATGCGTCAAAACCCATCCTTTTTAGGAACAAGAAGGGCTGGTACAGCACATGGACTAGCACTCTCTTGTATATAGCCACGCTCAAGAAGGCTCTCCACTTGATGTTTCAACTCCTCATGAAGTTCTGGAGACATTCGATAGAGGGCCTATTAGGAATAGATGCAGCTGGAAATAAATCAATTTGATGTTGAATAGACCGGCTAGGAGGTAACCCCGTAGGAAACTCCTTAGGAAAGATGTCATCAAATTCAGCTAACAAGTTCTGGCCATCGGTACTGAGTAAATTATCCTCTTCACTTGTAACTAAGTGTCCATCAGCCACCACTGCAAAACAAAGTTCAGCATCCTCCAATTCCGCCAAGGCGAGACAAGCAGAAGGAGAAGAAACTCCCGTGTGTAATGACTGGTTGAACTTCCGGTTATTTAGCACAAGAGAATACACATTAGTACGGCCATTCCAAGTAACACTTCTATCAAATTGCCAAGGACGACTGAGAAGTAGATGACAAGCAATCCATAGCCACATCATACCACACTTCATCTTTCAAATTATCAATAGAAAAACTCACTAAACACTTTTGAGAGACTCGCACATTGTTGGAATTATCTAGCCAAACAAGCTTACATGGGTGGGGGTGTGGTTCCATAGGTAATTTCAGCTTTTGGATAGCTCTTTCAGCCACTATGTTTTCACTAGTTGCGGGATCTATGAAGAGTTTTGCCTTAAGACCGCTAACAAGGCATGTCATCATGAATATAACGTTATGCCTTCGCCCGTCCCCTTCATCCCCATAGGTGTGAGCAAGAGAGGACTAGTAACAAGGCTTTGGCCTTCAAGTCCATTCAGATCTTCCTCCTCATATTCAACCTCATCATTCACCTCCTCATAAACCTCATTATCATACACTTCATACTCTGTTTCAGTTGCCAATAAGTTAGGTTGTGAAGAGGGAGAGTTGGCTGCCACAGACCTGTTTGATGGCACATGAAACATGTCACTCCAACGGTGGCAAGAAAGCTTGCTTCATCTCTCTTCGCAGTTCTTCCCAAGTGGCGATAGGGGGTTCATCCACTTGTGATCTCCGAGACAAGAGGGCATGCCACCAAGCAAGTGCACCACCCCTAAACTTCCTGGCTGCGAGGTTTAGACAAGTGTAAGAAGGGACTCCGGTTGAATAGCAAATCGATTCAATGAAGATTAACCAATCCAAGAATTCATCAGCATTGTGATAGTCATGGAATTCAGGGATATCCAATGCGAACCAAGACTCCCAACGTTAATTCTCTCACTGATTTCCTTCCATAGGAGGGTGATAGGGCCGCAACTCATCCTCCATGTCTTCCTCAATCTTCTCAGTCCCAAACAAGGGAGACTCATCCTCATAGGCAATAGTAACCAGGAATATAGAGAAGAACCAATCTTGTATAGGGTTGGGTCCTAACAAGTAATAGAAATCTGCAACAAACTAGGCGTAGGATAGGTTTTGATTTCAGATTCTAAGCCTTGTTAATGATGTGCTCAATAATCAGGTTGTTGAAGAAGTTGCAGGAAAATAAGAGAAGTCGAGCAACAAGATAAAGGAAGAAGAAGATAGACGTGAGGGGGAAAACTTAAGTCTTATTCCAATAATCAAGAAGAAGATATATGCGTGTGCGTGTGTGTGTGTGTGTATTGACTAATCCAAATACAACTAGGAAAATAACCCCCCATAATTAAAGACTCAAATAACTATAGAACTCCCACTTTAACTAGGAAAACTATTAAGAAACAACTAAATAAGCAAAACCAACTCAATGTCTAATAATAAAAGTCAACTCCTCTAAATTAACTAATCAGCCAAGTCTTATTTCTCTTGATCAGCGCCACCATGCTTCTCCTTGTTCTTCTTCTTAGCTCTCATAAACAATACCATATTTAGAATGTTCCTTCTTTTCATGATAGTCTTCCTTAATTTGATCAACATCTAATGAAATAGAAGAAGATGAAGATAAGTTATCAAACTCATGAAAATTTTGTGCATCATACACACACACAAACTCATGAAGATTTTGTGCATCACACACACACACACACATGTATATATATATAAGGAGCTATTTGCACAAGATATCTGACAATATTTCATTGAGTACAAGGACTAAGCATTTGGCCGGTTCAGTTCGAACCGAATCAAATTGCCGAACAGGCCTTTGGATACCCAAATTCTACACTGACCTAAACCTGAACTTGGTCCGAAACCGAACCGAACCAAACCAAAATATTTCGGTCGGTTTGATTTGGTTTATTTGGAACAAAAATTATTAAAACTATGTTACAATTAATTATAATTTTCATAATAAGTAAAATTGAAACACAATTTAACTATAACAATCATATTCAAAAGTACTCTATACATAAATATTATGCTGAACATCTCAAAAAAAATACAAATAAAACAAAAAATAATAACAATAACCCAAAGGATGAATACTATTTTTTTCGACTTTTTGGTTGGTCAGTTTTAGTTTTGTTCGGTTCCAAACAGAATTTTTACAAGCTTAGAAAATAACCCAATGTAGAAACCGACATTCGGTTTCAGTTTTGTTCGGTTCGGTTTGATCGGTTTTCTCAGTTTGGGCCAAACTTTGCTCAGTCCTAATGCATATTGTTTATTAAATGCACAAAAATTAATAAGGGTATAGTATAATTTCGAACCTACAATACAAATTAATTCAAATAACACTAGAATGATTAGGCTGAGAAGAAGCAAATCTTCAGAAATGACACTTGCACAAAATGATTCTGGTACTATGTGAAACTAGTGAAAGTGTGATATTTGACAAAATGTTCAAACAGACACTCGTCACTACTAAGATTAGGACAAGAATATTTTCCAGATTACGTAAAAGACATTTTGGGTGGGGGTAAATTGCAACGACAATGCTCAGTAATAACAGGTAAATTGCAAAGACAACACTCGATAATAACAAATTCATATGTTGATGCTTCCTAAAAGTTGTATTTTCATATAGACCTCTCGTTGCTTAATTTAATAAGCATCAACGAGTAACATAAAAAGAGCACATGCAAGTGTAAACATTGATTATTCAATTTGAAAGGTGAAAATAGATAAATACTTGTTCATTAATCATTATTTCTAATTAGAGAGAGTAATATGGAAATATAACTTTTTGATGAGGTGAAAGACTTGTAGTGACGCTTATTTTCACGGATGGCATCTTGAAAAGAGGAGATATCAATTTATCATCACCAAGTCAATTCATCATATATCAACATTACAAATATGTTCAGTTAAGTTCAATTTGTAGCATAAAAAGTACCAGCTTGTCTGCATGTACTTTTAGTGAATATATCAAAGACGCACATTTTGAGTACATTTTTCTTAACACTAAGAACTTGACTGTATAAAGGAAAGCAAGACAGAAAAAGAGATCAGGAGGGGGAGAGAACACCAAGTTCAATATAATAAATCCTAAAACTTGCTCAAAATGTTGCTTATTAGACTTAAAAAGAAAAAAGAAAAAACTGATGATGTATAAGGGAAAAACAGAAACAACAATCATAACTACAAAAAACTATCTCACCTTGATGCTTATACGAAGAGAGTTAACAGACGTCTCGATCAGGCATTTTTCGGCTTCATTTCGACATATTAATATCTAGAACAATGGAGCATCTCTCATAAACTTCTGATCATTGAGACTACAAGAATGCTAAAATGGCAATTCACAGTAATATGTAACTAAATTGCCCTTACTGGATTCAGTAGCAATTCTGGGCTGGTCCTGCATATTGTAGGCAAAATGTCATACTTCATATATTAGATCATGCCTCTTTGTGGTTAGGACTTGAAAATTATCAACTCATGCTACATCACAAATTGCAATGATAGAAAACAATGACCACACAATCAAACAGAAAAAAGGACTCGACCAAGGGACTTCCTTCAACTGGACATTCCTTTAAAACTAATACACTCATAAAGCAAGAAAGAATAACTGCCTCTCCAAAAAATGAAACACGCTATTAAGAATACATAGAAGAACATAAGAGAATGCAATGCAGAAAAATATGAAAAATGAGATAATAGACTAACACAAATAAAAAAAATCAACTACATTGCCAAACAGAAAATTACTTACTTCAGTTCAACCTCTGGCTTGTTATGTCTTTCTACTTCTTGACACGGAAAATTCTGGGGTTATCAGCAAAGCAAATAAACATGAGGAAAATATCTGACATTAAACTAAATCGTGTTTTTCATATAGTTTAAGGGGAGTATGAAGGATAACGGCATGGAAAGAAAACGAAGAACAATAAAAAAATAGAAGAAAAAAGAGAAATTTAGGAGGAGAAGAATTGAGATAAAAAAGTAGCTATACAGTCCACCAAAACAACAATTTTTTATTCAATAATCAACTTGCAAAAGTTTAATGTATATGAAAATATATTTATAGACTAAGACATGTAACGATACAAGAAAATATTGAACACAAGTCCACTACTACAAAGAATCTAAATTCAACTAGGAAACTATTAAAATCTCCAAGTACTAACAATACTAAACAAAACATCTATTATTCTCATTATAATCCTAAATCATTTAGAACTTGTCCCGAATAAAATAAACTGACAGTCAATGCAGTGAATTGCAACCCCCACAAGAACTGCCAACAGTGAACCCAAGACTCCAAGCATAAATGTTGTAGTGGAAGAAGAAAATTTGTACTAAAGATTTTTTTGATTTAACAGAGTTTCTCCCCCAAGAAGCAGAAGCCTAGTTGGCACAAAACCATCCTTAGCATAATAATTTGGATTAGTATCTTTCGAGCTACTTTCCCTTGTTTTTAGTCATACTAGTTAACTAAAAACTTAAAACTTCTATTTTCTAGACCAGTTAGCAACTTTAGCATTCCAAAAATAAAGTTATATTTTATAGACATTATGAAAGATCTCAAATGCATAAAGCCATGCAGGTCAACAGAGCCTTGGAGCAACCAGTAAGAGCTGCTGCTACAAAAAAACTGAAGAAATAATATATGGAAGCAGATAAAAAATAAAAAAAACAAGGTAATTGGCTGCTAGGGTTTTTCAATACCCAAAAAGGTGCATACATTGTTCTTCTCCCATGCACACATATATTATACAAACGTAACTCCTTACATAATTGACAACCCATATGCATCAATAAAACTCCTTACATGCGTAACTCCTTACCAACCAACACATAATATACAACTTCTAACTGAGTAAACATAAAATACTATGACCCACAATTCTACCAACAAGACCCTTTCATGGTCCAACACCTCCCTGGATCCCACAGATGCGGAAGACTTTGTGCATCGAGCTGCCCTTATGTTTCAAAAAAAAAAAAATATATGGTTCATCTTGCGTTATTTTCAATTTATTTGCATACATCCTGAAGTAAAGATTTATTTCCTCCAATTTTGATTTCCATGAACAGAAAAGGGTGTACCAAACACAACAATGTTAAGAAACTTGTATTTAACTTGCAACACAGGATTATTTCACTCCAATGCAGACCACTTCAACATCAAGTAATAGTTCACAAACATTGCATTAAAATCTTTGAAAAGTTATTAAAAAAAAAAGCTTCATAAATTTATTTACTTCTAAGATTAAAACACACACCTGTAAGCACATTGCAGCCTCGAGCGTATTCCTTATGCATGTTAGGTACAACCTTAATGAATTTGCCTAATATTTTGACAGCAAGGTACAGTCAGCAGAGCTAGCAGGAACTGCTAATGTCTCAAGAAATGAAAAGAAAAACTTCTTGAGAATAGAAAAACCAACCACACAACATTCTTCAAAAACTAAGCATTGCTAGCTTTGAACCACACAATGAAAAAATTAAAAGCATAACCAGGAATAGGCTTCAAAGACAAAAATTCCTAAGTTGGCATTCAGCCTTTTCAAAAACTAATGGATTGAAATAGGAAACATATCAATCAGATCATCCCAATTTAAAAGAAACAAATTACACTGAGATGCATCATCCAAAGGTTATTAAGTCACCAAACTAATCATTGGAATCACCAGTAATCCCCACATGTGCAAGCTCCATCATTGAAATAATGAAAGCGTTTCATATCTCTTCCAATGATTTCCCTATGGACTATCCAGCTCGCATATTTCATAAATGAATGACAATCACCACAGATTCTCAAGTTCTTCACTATTCAAATAGCACCTGTTATAGGAATGGTAAAAAGCCCATAAGCAAGGGCCAACTCTCACTGTGTGTCCCTAGTGAGTCCTCCTTTTCCTCCTCTTCTGTATTGTGCAGGATCCAGTCTGTATTTGGGGTATAACCTTGTATCCTTGCATCATTCATCAGCTCTTACAGCTTTCCGTAGATTCCCACTGTGCATGGATGGGATTTATCACCAGCAACAAATGTATGCATGTGATCCTTGACCTCAATAAAACTTGAAGCTGGAGGCTTTTCGATACACTTATCACTCATTTTGACTCTGTGTCTCACTACATCGTCCCATCTGCCAGCACCAGCATACGTGTTCGACAAAAAGATGTAGCTGCCTGGATGCTTGGGTTCATGTTTAAGGAGCACATCTGATGCATATTCAGCCATTTTTACATTTTTATGAATTCTACAAGCACAAAACAAGGCACCCCATATGACAAAGTCAGGCTGCATAGGCATGTCGTTAATAAAGCTGAGTGCCTCTTTGAGTTGACCTGCTCGACCAAAAAGGTCAACCATGCATGCATAATGCTTAACATTTGGTTCTATCATATAATCTTGTCTCACGCTTTTGAAAAAACTGATACCCTTTTCAACCAATCCTGAGTGCGAACAAGCAGTAATGATAGCCAGGAAAACAACAACATCTGGAACAATACCTGAATTTGACAATGTTATCCATGAACAATGTTAGGATGTAAAACCTTCATCACAAAATTGGTTCAACTCCTACAAATGTTAAGAGTGGGTTCCTTAAGCATACATTAAACAGTCTCACGTTATCAAATCCTTTTTACAGCAGTTTCACCTGAAATTTTATTTTTGAGGCTTAGCAAAATCTTTCCAATTTATCACTCAAAAGTGTTCTAAAATTATTTTCATACAATAAATTTTCATTTTTAGTGCCTACATATGTTTGTGACTATATATACATTATATATAGCCCATGGATGAGAACAAATTATGGTTGATCTTGTTAAAAAATATATACATTATTAGACACAAAGAATTGTGTTAAAGCAAGCTAATATTGTATGATTTGTATCAAAAGACCTGGGAAAATATTGGTCACTTTCAAGTCCAGCCTTAACAATTTTCTGGTCATTAAGGTCAAAACCACAACAAGAAATAACTGTCTCGTTCAGCCATTACTCATACTAAAGGCGAGCTTAGCATAC
Organism: Piper longum; assembly: GCA_032619315.1. Lineage (NCBI taxonomy): Eukaryota > Viridiplantae > Streptophyta > Magnoliopsida > Piperales > Piperaceae > Piper > Piper longum. The sequence continues at coordinate 17,018 of JAVDBV010001620.1, forward strand.
AAAGTTCTATATGCACCCACAATTTTATCTTACCAACTTCTAATTTCCTAAGAACAAGTTAAATCCGAAAATGGATCAGCCTTATCTCACAAACAAAAGACGTTTCACATGAACGTAAGCCATTTTCTATTTGAGGATGCTTACCTTCAAATTTCTTATTTTCACAATGTGAAATAGCTTCTTTGTAATGACCATGCACAGCTAAGCCCATAATCATTGACCTCCAAGTAAGATCTTTCCCTTTCATTGCATCAAAAACGTATTGTGAAGACTCAATTTTTCCACATTTTACATACATCTCAATCAATGAGTTTCCAATGCGTCTATTGGTCTTGAAGCCATTATTATTAACAAAAAGATTAATATGAATGCCTGAATCCAAGGCTCCAATTTTAGCACAAGCAGTCAAAGCAGAGACAATAGTATGATCATTAGGTTTTACATCAGCTTTGAGCATCTGATAAAATAAAAAAAACCAATGATTGTTCGTGATTGTCATTCTGAGAGTACCCAGAAATCATGGTTGCCCAAGGTACTACATTCCTCTCTGGCATCTGGTCAAACAATTCTCTATCACTGTCCAAATCACCCTTTTTCATAAAACCATTGAGCAAACTATTCCATGAAGCAACGTTTCTCTCCGACATTTTCTGGAAAATCTTAGATGCCATTTTCAGGTCAGTAGCCCGACAAGATCCATTGATCACAACATTCCATAAGTGAACAAAATCAGCGCCATTCTTCTCAGACGTCTCCTGAAACAGCTGAAGATAGTGACTCAAATACCCAAACTTAACATACATATCAACCATTGAAGTCTAAACAAAAGGATCCAGTTCAAGGCCCATTTTGACAAAGTTAGCATGTAATGCCCCACCTGTCCCAGCCAGGAGCAGCGATGCAGAAGATTTAAGAACAAAAGGGAACGTTAGTCAATCAGGACAATCATCCAACCGTAACTTGAGTGCAAAATAACCAAGTGATACATCAAAAGCGAGATTCATCACAAAGTGCACGTATCAAAGCATTGAATATAAAGTGGTTAGGGTTTATAAAGCTGTGAAATATCGACATAGCATAGTTAGTGGAGCCAAAGGGGGCGCAAGCAGATATTAGCTGAGTGATAACAAAACTGGATTGGCTAAATTTTTGACGGACAATCTGCACATGGATGTTGCGCAGTTGTTGGATCATCCAGAGTGTACAAGCGAGACAAATTTATCTTCAAGAAGCCGAAGTCAGCCATCGGCCACGCTTGTTTGCCCCGATTTAGCTCAAGGAGTAGATGCCACATTTATCAAAGATGAGTGTTTGGATGAAACCAAACATTGCCGAGTTCTCATGACATTGGTAGCCTAAATCGACTCAGTGCCGGCATTCAAAAATAGGTATCAACATCATCCTCTACATACAAAAATGATAATTCCACAAACCCTCAAACAACAAAACAACCTCGATAAGAATGGCAGTCAAGCAAAATTAGCTGCCAATATTTTCCTTCTTGGATCAAGAATACAATTCCACAAACCCTTAAATGACAAAACAGCCCTGCTATGAAGGGTGATCTAGCAAAAATAGGCATCAACATCTTCCTTCTCAGATCAGGATGATAACTCCAAAAACCCTAAACAACAAAACAGCCGTGATAACAATGGTGATGCATCAAAATTTGGCACCAACATTACCCTCTCCTCAGATAAAGATGGCAATTCCACAAACCATCAAACAACAAAACAGTCCTGAGACAAACGGTGATCTACCAAAATTAGGTACCAATATCTTCCTTCTCAGATAAAGATGATAATTCTACAAATTCTCACATAACGTAACAACAATAAAAAAAACCCTAAAATCAATGATCTGAATCGTGACGTAGCCGAAACGTATATCACACTGTCAGATTGAGCAGATTTCCCAACAACAAACCAATGCAGACACAAATGTGTGAGCTCACTGAGCTCGCAACATACACAAACTACACATACATGCAGGAACGGATTTAATAAAGATGAACAGAAATCGGCATAACGAGTTCAAAGAGAACAGATCAAAAGCGCGAACATCAGAATCGGAACAGGGACTACGCGAAGATCAAAACATGGCATCGTAGGTCGGAGGAGAGAAAGATAAGGGGGATTAGAAAATGAGGGGAGAGTGGGTTGTCGATCTCACCATGGAGCAGGAAGGTCTGGGAAACGAAGACGGAGAGGGCGGAGAGGGCGGGGAGGGGAAGAGGCGAAGACGATGGGGGGCGGGGAAAGCCGGTTGGTGCCTCAAGGGTGGGCCGAATGATAATGGGCTTCATTCATGTGTGTAAGATTTTTTTTCTTTTAAGAGGCAAGTGGGCTCTCCGTTAGCGTTCTGGTTGACACAGACTCTGTCACACGACTGTGTTTCGTTAGCACCAAAAAAATAAATAAATTATATGAAAATTTTAATCGGTCAATTTATTATAAATAATATATATAAGATTATTTTTAAATATTTAATATTTTTATAAAATATTTTTTATTGAAATTATGCTATCCAATGAATAAACAAAATTTCCCACTTTTTCTTATTTCAATGGATAAAAAAAAATTGGGTTCATTGGTAATCGTGATTATTTTATATTTTATTAGATATAATTATACTTGATTTATATATATAATAATTAACTTAATAATATTTGTTATAAAAAAAATACTATAACTACTTTTTGGTAAAATTAACTATTTAAAAATCTTCATATTATTTACATTAATTTCATTTCAACTAAGCAAAGGGATATAAATTGAGTTGAATAACTCAATGGCTTCCTTTTAAGTGTAAGATTGAACGGTAAATTTGTACAGTATTATATTTATGTTTTTAATTTTTGTAATATGATATACTATGGGGGCTTTATGAATATCTATTTTAAATATAATAATTTTAACATATATTAATATATATATATATATATATTAATTTATATCAATAATTTTTATTACATGCATATACTTTAGTTTAAATTCAAAATTTGAATTTATTTTTAATTATTTGAAAGAAAATTTAATTTAATTTGACTCAAATTAGATATCTTAACTTAATTTAAGATCCTTGTTTATTTTCAATGATTACTTGTAAAAAAACGTAAATAATTGATTTTTTTGCTATTTTTTTACATATCCATGATAAAAATAAAATTTATTAAATCTAGTCTTACATGAATTAGATTTCAATCTACGCTACAACTAATTAATAAATTTCTAACAAGAATGTTGAAAACAGTATATCATTTAATTGATTAATACTTTTCAATATGAGAGCTAAAATCATAAAAAACAACTCGAGTTTTAGATAAAAAGTGTAAAATTTAAAATAAATATTTTATTAGCATTTTCCTAACGAAAAAGGTAAAATTATAATAATACTCAAAGACATGTGATAAGATTATAATATGTGAACTACCCCGGAGAGAATGATTGTGGAAGCTCCATTCCAAAGAAAAATATTGCTTTCATATATTACATGGATATTAGATAATAGAGAATGTTTAGTGTCGATTCTTTTAGTTTTTGTTCCAGAAGTTAGAGAGAGGGCCATCCAAGATCCAATTATTTTTTTTAAAAAATTATTCATGTAATACACCACCCCGCATTTAAAATCGTGATTAATATATATATATATATATATATATATAT
>JAVDBV010001621.1:0-17704 GCA_032619315.1 Piper longum
CAGCGGGGTCGAGGTGGAGTGGGGAGGGGTGGTTCTGCCGCCTACGTCCCCCTCCTCTACCTTGCTCACATTCCCGATTCCCCTCGACCCTTCCATTCTGCCTCGGCTGTCACCCCTCTCCGCTACACCTCGACCCCACCGTCCCACCTTAGCCACTACCTCTCCTTGCTCCCCCTCGACCCCGCTGCCCGTGACTCCTTCCTCTACCACGCTCCCCACCCCACCCCCACCCTCCTCCACGCAGACGCCCCCGCCCTGCTCTCTCTCGACCCTGCCGGCCATGGCTGCCACCCCTCCTCACCCCTGACCATGCCATCCGCAACTCCCTCCTATACCCCGCTCCTCCTCGACCCCTTTGTCTCACTGCGGCCACCACACCTCCCCTCCGTGGAGGCCCCCTCCCCATTCCCCCAGGACTCTGTTGTCCTGCTGTGACCTCTACCCCCCTGGTCCTGTTGCTCATGACTCCCTCCTCTATCCTACTTCCCCCTCCCCCACCCGGTAGGCCATGGCTGGACCGTCAAATCTGGACCGTCAAATCTAGACCGTTTGATCGATCCCAAGGACGGCTCGGGTTAGAACTTGGGACATGAAGCTTTTCCTGCCCTGGGATGAGGAAAAGTTTACTCATATATATCTATACTTATTAGGATAGCATATCAAAAATAAGAGGTTGAAGGATTTGGGGAGGCATGGCTGCCTGGGAAGGGGACGAGGAGAAGATGCTTCCTTTGAGGTTGGTGGTGGACAAGGAAGAGAAGTGGTTGGTGTATGGAGAGTGCAATAAGGATATATGAAAGTCCTCCTCAGTTTTCTCCTGACCGCTATCGGTGCCGTCATGAAGCGCACAAACGAGGATTCAGGCCTTGGTTGCATGGATATTGTTACAGCCTTGAGTCCGAGGATGGGATGGGTGCTAGGATTTGGCGGTTATTCCTAGTTTTCCTGCATCCGAGACGGATAGTTGGTGCTATCCGGGTGGTGGAAACAACTTACCTAGCCTAACTCGTGTTATAGTTGCAGGCATGATCAAACAGTGGTGTGTGTTGCAGATCAAGATACCGAGCAAGAGGCCAGAATCTGATATGGGCGTAGCGGAATTTGGATCAGTAACTAAGTATCGAACATGTCACTACAGGACATCGAGGAAACCTCAAGATGGCAAGCGTTCTGATATTTGGAGTGATAACGGTCATTTTATCGGTGGATCGAGGTTGATGATGACCGAGCGTAACCATAACTAATAACTGGGCGTGCTAAGGAATTGATCGAGCAATATGTCGGTACGTGGTGCACTAGAGTAGAAGCTTGACCGAGCGAGATTCGGGAATTTTGGTATTTGGATTGGGATCGATGAGCAGTGTATAGGATTATGGTATTTGGATCGGAATCGACAGGCGTGCACAAGATTCCGCTGTTTAGAGCGCTACAGAATTCTAGCGACACTAGGAATTTTAGCAGTATTAGGAATTTTAGCGGTACTAGGAATCCTAGTGGTACTAGAAGTCCTAGCATTATAGGGAGTTCTACTGGGACTTAGAGCAGTACGAGTCCTGGAACTTGTTGAGGGTTCAAGATGTCGGAGTCTGGCTGGGGTCGAGCTAGGGGGTGAGACCATGTAGCCAGGTCACACCATAGAAGCTGTGATCAGGGGTTGCCGATAAGGATGTGGAGAATCTTTGGGAGAAAGATTATGCACATCCTTGCCGAAGAGATAAAGATGACTTTGGGAGATAGACATGGATGAATCTAGATAAGAGCTGGATGGTTGAAGACTTGTGAGGATCTTTGGAGGATCTCTGAAGATGGAGATAACACTGAAGTTTGCATGTTTTTGAAACTAGTTGGGATCACTATTGGCCATTGAGTTTTTGAAACTAGTTGGGATCAAGTGGAAGTTTAATTAGGGTATGTTTGGTTGTTATTATATTAAATGAAAGAAATGTAAAATTTAGAGGTATAATAAAATTTAATTTCAGCCATAGTAAATCTTTATAAAACTTTTATAAAATAACATTTTTCATAAAAATTGAAAAAAATAAATAGATATATGTGCGTAATAATAAATATTTTATTTTCATCGTATTTTCCTATTATCTAAATATGTTAAAAAAATTTAAAGCTTTCATCCTATTTAATTTCATTATATTTCTATTTCATATGAATTTTTTTTATTTACATTATTTTTATGCCAACTAAATAAACCCTTTAGCTAACTTTGTGGATTACGCAAGTGAAAAGTTAATCAATTTACAACATTAATGCATATTTGGCATCTATTGTATCTCTTGAAGTTAATGATAAATGATATAATGGTCTCCGGTTATATATAATGCTTCTAAAGTGCCCCATTCACTTAACTTGCGATAGTCGAGGACCTCCTAATCAAAGGGATTATCTTCCAACATTTTCTGCAGGCACGAAAAAAACAGCTGTAATTGTATTAATAACTGGTCTAAACAACTGTTTACATTCAAGGCTATGGCACAATAATTTTGGATTCGCTACAAATGTGTTGGTCAAGATCAGGTAGGAAGCTCATCCAGGCTCTCATGCATGGGGGCAGTAGCTTGCCAAAGGTTGGTACCAACTTGTGCAGCAATTAACTTAAGAAAATAGAGTTCAGTCACTCACTCATTCATCCCTCGAATTATCAGAGTTAGAACAAGCCGCTGTCATTCATTTTCGTCTCAAATGTGGAAGCTTTCTGGCATATTTTTTTAATGTATATGATTGGCAGCTATGGGGATTGGCTTGGGAAGGGGGGTCCATTAATGCAGAGAATATATGCAGTGCATCGCCAGATTGGTTTTTTGTGGAGGCCAGGGGAATGGTTACACCCAGCGAGGGCATTCCCATTTCTCACATCAAAACATTACAAGTCTCATTTCATTTCTCGACAGTGGCAGCTGCCAATGGCCCCTTATGCGAGTGCTACAAGCCTAGAATAAAAAATAATTAAAAGAAAAACTAAGTTTACAATTGTAAGAAGTTTTTAAGTATAAAAGAAAAATAATATGACAAAAAATCATCTGGTATATTACAAATGAGGAAAAATTGTGAACTGCCTTAATTGCCCGCATTAAGTTAGGATTAGGTTTATTTTAAAAAATAAAATTTAAACTAATATCTTATGTGCCGGATTAGGGGTCACACATTTTTTTATATAAATTTTTTTATTCTTATCTAAGCCAATTTGATTTTTATTTATTATATAATAAAGTTAACCCAGAAAACTTACTGTTATTTAAATCATTAATAATCTTAATTTGTATATATATATATATATATATATATATGCATATAGGTTTACCAAGAATCCATTTTACGGTTCCGATCTCCGAGCCCACTTTGTCAAAGAGGCATATCAACAAACAGTAAAAGGGCGTCCACTCCACCTCTTCGCCTCTTGTCTGTCGCTACTGTTATTATTGAGTGAGTGAGTGAGTGAGTGAGGTCGAGTGTGGGTGAGGGCGGACCAAGAAGAAGATGACGGAGGAGAGCAGGAGGGGCGGGGGCAAGGCCTCCTCCGACGGCCGCAAGGCCATCGTCGTGGCGGGCGAGTCCAAGAAAGTCACCGTCAAGAGCGCCGATATGCGGGACGACATGCAGAGGGAGGCCATCGACTGCGCCCTCCTGGTACTTGATGATTTTCTTCTTTCTTTCTTCGGTTTGGGCTTTGTTTTTTTCTTGAAAGAGGAAGGGTTTGCTGTTCCAGGCTATCGAGAAGCACTCGGTGGAGAAAGACATCGCCGAGTTCATCAAGAAGGAGTTCGACAAGAAGCACGGTCCTACTTGGCACTGCATCGTTGGCCGCAATTTTGGTACTCTCTCTCGCCCCCTCTCTTTTCTCTTGCTCAGATCCCCCTTTGATTTCACCTTCTATCGGTTCTAAGTTTAAGTGTTTGGTTTATTTTTTTAAATCATCTGCTTTTGTTTGTTTGGAAACATTTGGGTGTGAAATTCGGCTGATTTGCGGGGGGGAATTCTATATGTGGATCGATCCTGCATTGCATGGTTCTGATATTTGAAATTGATCTGGTATCTGCTTCTCTTGGGTGATTTTCATTGTCGCTGACTCTCGGTTTATAAAAACTGTCCTAGATTCAATCATTATTTTGTGAGTGTTGCCATTAAAATTCTCCCTCTTTTTTTTTTTTTTACAGGGAGAAGAACAGTTGCTTTTCTCACATTTTAGCATATTTTTATACCCTTAAATCTCAAGGGCTATTGGTTCTATCACTGTAATCTGCTGGTTTCTGAATCGATACCCTTTAATCTCAAGGCTTATTGGTAGCCTTGAGTAATTGTAGGTAGGCTTGATTGTTCTAAGTTGTTGTTAATTTGTGAAGAAACCCTTTATATGACAAGCAAAGTGGATCGGCAGTAATATTCATGCAAAGTAGCTTCAACATCCATGCATTAGGATTTTTTATGTTACTAGGTTAAGAGTGATTTTGCAAATTAATATACGAAAACGTAGGTATTTACCCATGATCCATGTGCTGTGTATCCTTGCCAATTTTGATGTACTAAGTTGATATCCAAAGCTGATCATGTTAGGAAAGACTGTTATTAATATCGTCTTGTCCAGGTTATTAATTTGTATATTTGTGAGGGTAGTTCACCATCACGAGACAAAAAGTAGGAGGAATGAAGTAACAGGAAAGCTTTCATGACAATGTTGCTTGTGATAAATTGATGCAGGTTCTTGTGACTAATGTGGGCAAAGCTTCACTTCTTGTTCAGTAGTCCACGCACGGACACCCTGAATTAGTCTGTCTTGTGACTGGATAATTTTTACCTTTTTATACTTACTCAATCTTACATGGTGGGATTGAATGATTTCCAGCATTGTTGATCACGTTTGGTTGAAAAGTGGCTTCAATTGATTAATTGTTGGGCGATGGCTAAATGCTTTTTGCTACTCATGTTAAACCAAAGTGTACACTCAATGCACTTTCGATGAATGTGAATGTTGATTGTTTTTGTGATGTAAAATTCATGTTGGTGAACTGGGATAATATGATAAGACGCGGATAATAATGATGACAACTCTCTATAGCTCTGTTTATCTTTTCCTTTGGCATGTTAAGGAGAATAGTTAGAGAAACGTGAAAGTTGTATGAAGTTTACTGTGTTTCTCATCTTGTTTCTTTTGTGTTTTTGTACCCAGGTTCTTATGTGACTCATGAGACAAATCATTTCGTGTATTTTTACTTGGACCAAAAGGCAATCTTGTTATTCAAGTCTGGCTGATGATGAAGATGAGCATGTGTAACAGATTAATTATGCATGTTTCTACTTTTTAAATGTTCTGTATCTACTTTTTTTCCATCGTCTTAGACGACACTATTGGAATTTGCGCTTTTCAATTTGCATGTGGTGTAAATTTTTTTTCAATTACGACTGCATTTCGTTCTAGTTAAAATAATCTGGTATTTACTAGTACGTCATATGATCACTATTTAGTTTGACGCAGCAGCATCAACTATTCTTAGCAGAAAAGCTGCTTGCACCCTCTTGTTATTTTGTGGTTTTTGAACTTTGCATTTGCAAACAACATGCTTCCTACTTTACCAGCGTCATGTGACTCGACCTTACTCGCAGGTTAGCAGCGTTTCTTGCCTGGTCGGTTTTGGGAGGAAATGGTTCTCTGATTACAAGCGCGGCTCGATGCGACCCGATCTCTTCTTGTGGTGTTGTGAAATGTGGTCAAGCCTTCGGATGCTGTGAGTTGTCACCAGTGATCCTCTAGAGCCGTAGAATCTTGAGTTTGGGTGAAGGTTCTGACATATAATTTTGATTGAATTTAAATTTTCACCATTTTAGTTCTAGGATTATGGGCAGACTTACATTCCAGCAGGATTGTCAGAGATTGCTAGGTTTATTGGTAGGAATAGTGAGCTAACTGTTTCTCACTTGATAGTTGAAACCTGAAAGACCGTAAATAAGCAATCTACAGACTGAACCTAAGTATTTTCATTTTTTATCTTCAGAAGCCACCCAAATTTTACTGAAAGCAGCACTTCAATAGCGTTTAAGTTGCAAGCATTTCTATTAGATTTAAGAATACTAATACGAGAAGCGTAGAAGAAATGAAACTATTTTTTTTGGTCACCATTTAACTTGCATGCCTAGGTGTTAGGAACAGAAGATAGCTTTGCCGGCATCGACTAGCAGCAGGTTTTTAGATCAAACAACTTAAAAGTCTCAAATTTCGTAAATTACATCAGACGACAAGGGATTGGTTAGACCGAAAAGGTGAATTCAATAATTATGCTCTCTAATCATCCTTCAGCAGATTTTAGGACGCCCATGTGTTTATATCAAGTCAGTTCTATTTTTTTTTCCTCCTCACGCTCGTGTACGACATATATAAAGATTTACTTGATAGTGTCTATCACCGAGAAGAAATTAGGCTTCTCCATACTCTGGTTGCTACTGATGCTTTTCACGGTGAAAGGGAGAAAACGGGCATCAGAAGCAGCAACATTGCAGCAGTTCTTACCAGCATCTTGCCTTTCTTTCTTCATCCATGAATATCTGTATGCTCCTGCACTCTGAGCTACAAAATGCTCTGTCTCCTCTGTAAAACCCAGAAAATAAAATCAAAGAGGTTGTGCTTTGAGTAACTTTTGGTGCAAGTTCAGATCATAAATGAAGATTAAAATTCAAGAATAGTTTGACCGTTTGATAGACTAGGGAGAACAGGATTGACCCTTACTGGTACATGTAGATTTCTTGTCCGGGAAATAGCTTCTTCTTGCAGAGAGAGCAGACGTCCAGGAAAGTGGAGGCTGTAGGATAATTGGAGAAGTAGTGAGAAGAAAACCCGGAAGAAAGGCTAGAGATGGAGACTTTGCTGATTATTTGTGGGATATTGTTGGATTCAAGAACAATGCTCAGTCCCACCATTCTTGTTGTCTCGAGACACTTAGAGCAAAGGAAGATGATAGAATTCGGCCGACTCGGGAGGGCTAATATTCTACGAACTGCTAGCGTAGATCAAAAAAAATATAAAGAGAGTTGGGACTAGGGGTGAGGGAAGAGGCAGGGTGGAGTGTGGGCCAACGACAGAGCAGTAGTAGCAGGAGAAGGACGACGAGAGAAGAGGACTCCTTAACTTGTTGTGCTCCTTCTCCTCCACGTAACCCCATGCCGGCTGTAATCTTTTGTTTGGCCTCTACAAATTTATACTGTGAAAATTGTCAGCAGATTCTCCAAAGTTTATTGTGATTCCAGGTCTGTTTTTACTTTAGTAAAGTCGCAACTTTATACACACATCTCATTTACAGTTACTAGGCCTGCAGTACAATGTAGATACCGTCCTCCTTAAGTTTAGCTAGGTTTAATTTTCTGTTGAGCTGTTTTTTCTGTCAGTGGGTTTTTGAAGAAGAGTTGGTGTCACACTGTGCGTCTGAACAGTATTAAAGGGTCGGAATTGAGGTGACAAGGAGGGAATGACAATGCAAGTGCATTTGTTGTGTGTTATCATCATATGTGTGCATACATTTAGACCTATAGTAAGAGCACAGTGGTGAACCGCTGGATGGAACATGGAAGCATTAGTAGAACTGAAGTAGCCAGTTCTCATTGAATTGTTACACCAAACTCATGTTAATAGCTCTACCAAACTTAATTAATGTGTTTACGTTGACGTGGAAAGAGTGGATAGGCTAACTAGTCGAGTACTAGTATGTATCTATGGCAGCAACTTTTCTCAAAAAAGAAAGGGCTTGGCAGCAGGACAAGATGGTCCTTAAAACTCTTGCAGAAATGGTGGTAAATGCATTGGGACCAACCTGCGAGTGAAGTTGGCAAGAGATTTGAGCAATTGATTTTATGGTGGGGGTGGGGGCATCGTCAAATTGTCCACTTCGTATAAGATGGAAAGATTTGTTTGTGTATGATGATATGCATCTTTGTTATATTGGTGAAACACATGACATATTACTTGAACCGCTCATGTACAAGTCGGAAAAGCTAGTGATGTATACATTCATATATATGTATTGTGTATGTATATGTAGTAGTGCGTGGGGGTGATGAAGCAAGGATAATGAGCGTATAAGATGATGTATTTAGGAGAACCTTCCAAGCCTCTTTACGTAACGTGGTTACGTGGGCAATTTAATTTGATACATATTTCAAAGAGAAGTTTCCGTAGACTAAAATTAGGTTATAATTAATTCATACCGGATGCATGAAATGCTGATATTCAGTTTCCTTCGGAGCACATGACCTGCAATTCCTTCTATTTGCAATAGTTTTCATTTTCATTTTCTATTACTGCACCAATTTTACTTTCCCTGAGGACAAGGAAGTTTGGAGAGTATGACAAGTATATTTTAACTCACAGATTTAGTAGAGTGCTGCTTAGTTGTTTTTTTTTAAAAAAACTAGTATTTATTAGCTTATCCAAAAAACATTAGAAGTAGAACATATCATATTTAGCAACTGATTTACTTCTCTATTTTCCCATAATATTACATACTCACACTTTTTACAAGTTAACTTAATTCTATCAATATGAGGTAATAGGTCAGTATTAGTAAAGGTGACATTTCCGTAGAAACTTTCCACAAGGGCTTCAAAGTTAGTCCAAAAAATTGACTTCGTAATAATTGACGACACGTCCAACAACTTTTTCGTTCAACATATTGTGTGAATTTCCTGAATCTAGCTCTCTAGGCTGTAAACACAATTGAATTAGACATATTATATTGAACAAACACCCAACTAAATTTCATATCATGCTCAAAGAAACTATCATCTTTTGCAAATTGAACCTGCGGTGAAGTAAGAGAAATATTCTCCAAAGTTTCGGGCTATCTCACAAATATTTTTCTCTAAAGTGGTCTGGGTAGGATAAACCACAGAAAAAATCCTATTAATCCTCATTCAAATAGTTCGAAGTTGACTATCAAGCTAGATATCCTCATTTTGTTCAAATATTATCTTACTTCGAAAAAATCAAATTGGCTCCCCAATAACTAAACAAGTCAAAAGAATGTTGGAAAATTTACTCGTGAAAATATGGTCTCAATCAAGCACATTATGACCAAGATCAGTAGGATACCTGCAATTCCAATCCTCCCACCTTGCGCTAATAATACCAAAACACTAATGCTGATACCAAAGGGCATTCCCAAAATAGACGTAGAATAGATTCATCTTTATCACAAAAGCAATATCCATTTTCTAACAGAATGTTCCTCTTCTTCAAAACATCCCCAGTAGGTAAACACTCTTTAGCAATGCGGCGACCGAGAATATTAAATCTAGGTGGTAATCTACTTCATCACTTCTTCCAATCTACATCATTAGAGATAAACAATCATGTTCCTGAAAATACGATAATGCTAGGAATTTGATAGAACGAAACAAAATAATTAAACATATCAGGGTTAGGTGAAAGACGTTGCATAATAGAACTAGCATGGGAAGGATCACAGACTCGGTTGAGCTTATCCTCATCTCACTCATCACCAATGGGGAGACTTGAGAGATAAAAAAAAGGGTCGGATGCCAAATGAGTCCAATCGACAGGTAAAGATAGCATAGCTCAATCTAATCCCAAGCTACCATTTGACCCATTTTCGATGACCCAATGACAGGATCCAGAAATGTTCCTTAAGCCCACTTCCACACCCTTTGCCTTAAAAAATTCTAGATGGCGATTAATCGGGAAGAGAATGATTGCCACCACTCTATTATACTTAGCACCAAGCACCCTCGCCACTGGGGAATCTGGGTTTGAAATTACCCGCCGAGCAAATTTTGTAAGCGTTAACTCATTCATATGACTACTACGTCGTATACCAAGTCCGCCAAACTCAATAGGTTTATAAATGTCTACCCACTTCCTGAGGCAAAGCTTATGGCCATCAAAAAGACGATGTCCTTGCCAAAACTTTCTTTGACATGAATCTCTAGTTTTTAACACAACCCTAGGAATTCGAAAACAGCCACGCCGGTTGTTGATGCAAGCAGGCCACAACCAGCATTCAGCTCGTTGCAGTAGCCGATGAGGTTGAGTTCCGGCTCAGCGACGGCATGGTTTGACAGTCCTAGCTTGAAGTCATTAGTGGGAAAGAGAGAATTGTGGTCGGCGACGTCGAAAAAGCTACAGCTTTGATCGAGGCGATGGCAAAAGTGGACTCACTGATGACCGCCACCTCACCGGACAACCAAGCCGATGCCTCCCGCCTTCATCTTACGGGCCGTGCTATGTGGCATCCCGAGAAAATTAGAGGAAGCGAAATAGCTCCTCTACTTCGTCATCGTCACAGCTACCACCAACACTATACTCTGCGATCATCTCCTCACTAGAGTCCCATGCTGATGCCTCCCACCTTCATCTCACCGTGACTGTGTGCTGTATGTGTGTTGCGTGGGAAGAATGACCTGGTTGTGTGCTACGCGGAATCATGGGAGAAAGAGAGCAATGCTTGAGCGAGGTTATTTTTTAGTCAGTTGGATAGAATTCAATGACTAATCAAACTACAGGATAGCTACGAGGTTATTTCCATATAATTGCGTGGAAAAAAAACTAATCCCTGTATAAAATAATTGGTATATATAATATAAGGCACCCACGTATGCACAGTCATCTAATATATGAATATTATAATTTTATAATTAATAATAATAACAATAATAATAATTTGACGGCTGAAATCATGTCATCTTGTCGACGGATTTGAGGATGATTGCCTCTTATGGGTTCTTGGCCGGTCCAACTTCACCATCATGGAGCACTCGTCCGCAGCCATCCCTCCCCACAAGATCTCTGGCCTTCAAAGACTCGTCCTCCCAGTTGGTCCAATAAATCGCAGCTCCAATGGAGATGGTGCAGGTGATTTGCGCTGCCAAGAGCCCGTAGCAGAGACCCATGAAACCCAAGTCAGGAAGGAAAGCGAGGAAGGGCGCCACCTGTGCACCCAGGAGGTTGGAGTATAAGTTAATGGAGGCGCCGACGGCAGGGAGGGCGGCTCCCCGGATCACGCCGCAGCCGGCCATCTGCAGACAGTTGGCGAGCTCCCGCTCGTGCCGCCTGCCGCCACCTTCCCACCCACGTTGTGTGCCATGACCTTCTCACGCGGGCCGTGTTCGGCTTTCCCTCCTGTTTAGACGCCCCCTGCTACCCCCTCCCCTGCCCCGGCCACTGCCTGCGGTCGCCACTCCCCACCGGCGCGTCCCCTTGGCCCCCTCCACAACGCGACGAAGCCGTCCTCCTGTGTGGATCTTGCCACCCTCCAGGGTGGGCTATTTTTTAAATTTATTCAAATTTTGTTACATTTACTTTTTGTATGGAAATGGACTGAGAGTATTTATAATTATCTAATTAAATTAAATAGTGAAGGTACTAAACAATGAAAAAAATATTTTTTAAGGAAAAATGGCTTCCCTGATTTCTTGTAATTATGTTTCTATTGGTGTTAAAAATATGTTTTCGGGTCAAAAATATTTCTAAGTAGAGTCCAATAGACTAGAATTGCATATGTCAGTAAAGAAAATGAATAAGCTAAAGATCATAGTGCTCTTGTTAGTACACAAATCCAAAAATTGGAGACTTTTATTCGTCTGAATACGAGCATCAGGTAAGAGTTACTCCTTTAAAAATACTTTGACTCAGCTAAAGATTGTTTATTGCGACTATTTTAGTTGATTATATTCTTAGTTTTTCTAAATTTTGTATATTTTAAGAATGGACAATCTTGAAGACAAAGGAAATGACGAAGAAAAATTAACCAAATATATTACAACATTCTAACTTATTGTAGAAGATGAGTTCAAACCAAAGGATAGAATTGCACGATGCACTCAACTTCTACACTAGTTATTTAAAAATGACGGGATTTAGTGTACGTAAATATAATACAAATTGTCATAAGAGAACAAAAGAGTTATGTTTTCAAGCATTTGTGTGTTCTAAAGAAAGACATTTAAAAGAAGATGAGTGTACAATACAGATTGGATATGAAGATAAAAACAATGGTGATGGTATGAGTACGAACAAACAAAAGAGAGAAATACCCCACAAAGGAAAAAAAAGAACTTATCATATAATTAGAGAAGAATATCAAGCACACATCCGGGTAACTAAAAATTAAGAGGGCATATGGAAGGTCATGCATTTTGAAGAAGGACATCGTCATGCACTCGATATGTAACACTCCAAATCCGGTTCATGCTTGTGAACTGAATCGGAATGTCATAGGCCCTGGTTGGGTCGATTAACTTGAACCCAACTCGTACGGATCTCATCTCGACATCTCAAGATGAAGATACAATTTTCTATATGCATGGATGAATGCACAAAACCCTAGCATGCTACTATATAGTTAACATGAAAATCAATTCATACACATTAACAACAATTGCAATAAAATCTATTAAAATCCCAAAATAAAATAGATAGAGTCTCCCCTAAAAGTGTAATTAGAGGCTACCCTATCAAAACGACATATACAAACATATATACATATATAGAATATTTGTATCTACACAGAATTCTAATCTACTATATAGATCATTCAAAATCTTGGGTCTCGACCCACCTGTGCATTCTAATCGCATTTTCCATCATATCATCATGCTTTTTATTATCACATTTTCCATCATATCATCATGCTTTTCATTTGCTTACAATAGTTTCAATATAATAAAATCATAAACAAAATATGAAACATTCAATCATCTGACATGTATGTGCAAGAGACCTCACTGCTCCTCTGTCCAGGCTTGCACATCCATCAAGCTCATCACCTACATATATTATAAAAACACATCAGTAACGAGTATTAATGGTCCAAAGTGTAACTAATATCAAACTGGCTATGAGAGCAAACTCTCATATGAAAGAAAATACTCATATGCTTTTTTTGAACTCTCTGAAGGGCACCTACTAAGGAGCCACTGGGCTGCATACTCGATAGCATCCTGAACTAACTGATTTGTTGCTGCTAATGCCTCTCTCAGCATTTTCTTATTTTATTTTCTACTCATTCAGGACTACTGACATATCTTAAGCCCTCTCCTTACCTCTATTTTTCTCCTGGCCTTGAGCACGAAGGCTGAGTACTTTTAGGTAGTTGCCTTAAGTACCCTTTAAACTACAAGTCTGGACATGCATTGTACTTAACATTACCCGTAAACCTCCATATTCTTCAAGTGTGAGGAACTCAAACATAGAGTTATCAAGATCCCTCGGGAATGGAACAGTCTGCTCACTAATCTAGAGCCCGCATTGACTGTCACGTGCATCCGCTCATGGTCGTGCAAGTCGGTTTCTCCATCTCTCGTCTCACTGAAAACTCAGTAAAATTATTTATATATATATATATATATATATATATTATATAGGCATGATAAGGGATTTATAAAATAGGTCCGAATGCAACTTGTGGTGGATCTTGTTTTCGAAAAAGATAATCGAAGGATCTCATCCTCAAGGGTTATTAATCTTAGAATCCAATTCGTTAAAATGGCCGAGTTAAGTGGGATCCGATAAAACACCACTTAACCCGTCCTACAAGTAATAAATCAAACATATAATAGAAGAGAGCGTAAAAAAGAGACAAGTCCTAAACGGACTTGGTAGAACCTCCAAACGTGTCCTCGCGCCTAGGCGATGAGTTCCTACTTCTTACTTACATATCAAATCTAGAAGATAACATTTGCTAACTGAATGATACATCAAACTCATCATAATATCACACTCACAATGTAATCATCATCAATCAAACAAATTAATAGTCATTAGTATAAAAATAATTCTAACGTTTTTTATTCATATCAATTTTATTATATTTTTCTAAATTATTTTGCAATCAATTAACATGCTCAAATTTAGTTTACCTAATTAGATCATTAGCATTCATCCATTACCAATTACATTATGCAACTGATTATTTCATTCACAATCAGACTTTTATCATGACAACTAATCAATCTTAGCATGTTATGCTAATAATTATCAATTTTTAATAATTAAATAGGAAGTAGTTATATCTCTCGTCGTCAGCAATTGTCAACGGCTAAGGTTTTGTCGCGTGTCTCAGAGCTTGAATTCGGCGTATTCAAATTTCGATCAGGTTCGACTGGATGAGCTTGGTGAAAGACCTAGTGAATTCCAATGAATCCAGTTTTCCAGCAACTTCAATGGTTTTCTGGCAGCTTTCTAGTGGTTCTTCGGCGGCAATTACCGATGGCGTCTACTGGCGGAATAGCAGAGGGTATTGGGTACGGTTGGAACTGGCTTGACGAGCCTGGTGCATCTATGACGTTGGTGTGATTGGTGTAGGCAGCGGCTTGCCAGGAAATGGCAATCACAAAGGCGGTTGGTGGTGGGTGACTAGATCCGGCCGGCCTGGGCAGCGATGGGGTCCGCTTCGGTCGAGGAATGTCGTGGGAGGCTCGACAACGTCAAAGCCGCAACCGGATAGCTGCAACGACAGTTGTCGATGGCAGAATCGATGACAAGAGCATGGCTTCCTCGTGTCTTGGGGGACCTGACAATGGCCGGGGGCACTCAGGGCTACACGACAACGCCGTGGTGGGGCTTGGTTGCGACGATCGGCAACAGGGTGGTGTCGGTGGTGACAACGACGACAAGCAAAGGGTGGTGCGACAATGATCAGGATTTGAGGGAGAAGAAAAAGGTCGGAGGTGGTTGGTGGCAATATCGTAAATAGGTATTGACTCGACTCGAGCTCGAGTAAAAAATAATAACTAGCTTGTAATAAATCCTAAAAAAATAAAAAAAAAATGGGAAAAATCCTATAAAATATATTACACACTATAATATCATAATGACATACTCTGTAACAAACTATTGACCCAAATAAAATAATGCGCATCCTAATATGGTAAACGACCTAAAATTAATTCTACGATCCAAAATGAATAAAAAATAAAACCATCAACGGTATACTCTCATATTTGCTGATAACTCATTCTGCTGATTTGTAACTGACGCTATCATCGAATACTTGGGCATACATGAACCCTCATAGTACGTGCACACGATCGGCCTAAGCCCCACGCATGTGTTCTACAGGCTGAACCGATTTGGACCACAGTCGAACCGACCAGCTAATGACTATAAAAACCTGACTCGAGTGGCGAGTTTTACACCTTACACCATCAAAAACTCATTTTCTTAGGCCACATAAGCATGTTACAAGTGTGTACCGAAATTTGATTGACATATTTGCATAGGCTAGCATAAAAACTTCTCAACTAATGTTTGTGTTAGATATTGAAGTAGGTAGAGTTGAAAATATTGATTGTAGAAAGATAGATATTAGAAATGCCCAGACAAGAAATAAAGAATTGATAAAGGAAATTGATGCCCAATTATTAATGAAATATTTTGAGAAAATGAAAGAGATGAATGACTCATTTTTTTATTGTTATGAAGCTGATGATGATCATAAATTGAAGAAAAAATTATCATCTTTTTTCACATGTGATGATTTTTTGTAAAACATATGATACAAATAAATATACAATTACTTTTACACCATTCACTTGATTAAACCATAACATGCAAATTATTACATTTGAATGTATTTTTTTGTGTAATGAGAAAGTTGAGTCTTTTGTGTGGCTTTTTGAAATATTTTTTAAATGCATAAATAGAAAAATCTAGGGTAATTGTTACTGATCAAGATCCTGTAATGAAGAAAACAATTAAACTGATATTTTCTTCAACATATCATTATTTTTTATTTTGGCATATCTTTAAGAAGGAAATTGAAAAATTAAGTGCAACCGCTCACAAAAGGGAGTTTTATAAGTCATTTTATACTTTAATTTATGGTGTATAAAACAAAAAATGATTTCAATCACAATGAAGTAAAATAATGAAAAATAATTGCTTGGAGGAAAATGAGCGTTTAAAATCCGTATATGCAATTCGTCAAACATGGGTGTTTATGTATAGTAAATGTATATTTTTGGCTGGTATAAGAAGTTCGTAATGAAGTGAATGTCAACACTTATTTTATTCAAGGTATGTTAAAAAAAATAGCCTTATTGAGTTTATAAATAGATATGAGAGAACTATATAAAAACAGAGATTGAATGAGACAAAAGAATCTTATAAAAATGAATATAAAATCCTCAAATTGGTCACTTCATTCAAGATGGAATGCAAGATGGCAAATGTTTATACTCGTAAAATTTTTATAAGTTTCAAGAAGAACTACAATACAGTTTGGTTTGTTACTCATTCAATTAGAAATTAGATGGGGAGGATATTGAATAGTCTGATGTAACATGTTGTAGAAATAATAAAGAGTTGGTTGCACGTGTTACTTACATACGAATTGAAAGTAGATGCACATATAATTATAAACTTTTGGAAAGTGAAGGAATTTTATGTAGGCATTTACTATATGTACTGAGTTTGAATGAAAATTATATTTTTCATCAACTATATGTCATGAAGAGATAGATAATTGAAATAGCAAAGGAAGTTGTTTTTGATGGTGATGGAATGGAACTTTGTGGTGATTGCAACAAAATTTTATTCTCTAATTGAGAAAAATTGCAATGTATATTTAATCAATGGGCCGAAAAGACATATTCATCATCTGAAAAATTTAAACTTGTCTAACAAAAACTTTTAGGGATAGAAAAATTGGTGGAAAATGTGGTAGATGAATGTGTAAATGATTAGGTATTAAATTTAAAATTACATTATGGAATATAAGTACATCCATTGGCACAATTAAAGATAAAAAGAAGTAGTAAAAGATATAAGAGTGGTAAAGAATTTGCAATGGAGTATATGGTAAAAGATAGTCTGTGTTATGGTTGCAACAAACGACGAGTTGGGCATGATAAGTGCACTTACCCTGCAATCGTAGCACATTGGTAATGGTGCCTAACCAAACCTTATTTTGATCTTTGTTCTGTATAATTTATGTGATGAATTTCCATGTTTTGTTTTTAAATATATAGGGAAAAAATGTTCCATTTGAAAGTGGAGTTGTAGAGTCTATTCAAGGGCGTTAGTACAGTGATGAAAAATCTCAAAGGAGTGATGGAGAACGACTATGATAGCTATAATCTTAGTGATTTTGATTTCGCTATTTATAAGCTTGACAGAAGTGATTTTATTATTGGCTTTAATACAACTTGACAGCTTTGTAACTTGTAAGTTATTCGCAAGTTGGTCCAAAGTTTTAATTTTTGCATTTATTTTTTAATGTGTTTCTCAGGCATGATCTCTCATGATTTGTACTTGTATTTATCACATGGAAGAAAATTAAATAAGATAGTTCTTGTGTGTTTTGGCTTTAATGTATTTTTAAATTTATCAAGATAATTTACATATTCTTAATAAGAGGCCAACCATTCTTAAAGGGGGCGACCCCAACTGCGGGCAGGGGGGGGAGGGGTGGGGGGCATGGATTAGAAGGGGGCGAACATGATTGCGGGCGAGGGCGGGGGCGCCGTGATGGTAGGCAGGGGTGAGAGGGACGTTAGATTGTCCCCCCCTCCCCCCCGCCACAGAATTACTATATATATATATATATATATATAGAACAACTGATGAAGATTAAGAATACTTTGATAGTTTGATGTCCCTAAGCTAGAAATTTAACAGCGTGGGTGCTTTAGCAGTTATAACAGACAAATTAATGCTGGCATCGGGTCTAGTAAAAGAATGATTGCATTGTATCCG
>JAVDBV010001622.1:0-15747 GCA_032619315.1 Piper longum
GTCGGAGGCAGAACGACATCAGGATGGGCGGCACTAGGGTGTGGCTCCCCTGCGTCGTTGAGACCGGGCTGGATGGTTAGGGTCGACATGATGACACTTCACCGAGGCTCGACGGTGGTGCAGTGACTGGAGGTGGTGTCGATAATGTGAATTGAGGTGGCATGAGTGGAGATCGGGGTTTAGGAGCAGAAGAAAGGTTGGGGTGAGGTTCAGTGGTAATATCATGAATTAAAGTTGACTCGACGTGGACTCAAGTAAAAAATAATAACTAACTCATACTAAATCCTAAAAAAATCCAGAAAATAAGAAAAAATCTCATAAAATATAATGCATGCCATAACACCACAATGACATATTCTATAACTAATAACCCACCCAAACTGCCCTATAACGAGTTATAATGCATTATTCGGGCTAATAATTGTACTATCAAATACATTAAAAAAATACTTCATACTATTATATACTCTCATAACTCATTTCCTGTCATATTTTTTATGTTATCATTATATACGTAGTTACACTTGACCCTCATCGCTCATAACTCATAATTGGCCTCGGCTCAGCATGCAGTTTATGAAACTAACTCGACTCAAACCGATAGTTGAACCGACTAGTTCGCAAATATAAAACTCTAACTTGAGTCACGGATTTTACAAATACATGTTTTTTTTTGTTGTTCTAAATTTACACTTGACTAGAAAAGGACCAATTAGGTATAAAATGGATTCTATAGGCTCCTCAAAAGTTGTTTAAGAGTTGCCAAGGCGTGTCAAACATGTCATGGGCACGAGTCAAAATAAAAAGGGAAAATAAAATAAACATGGCATCCACCAAATGAATTGCTCCAAAAGCTACTAACCCAACTAAAAATCTTAACCAAAGCATCCTAATTAAATTAATGGCTTAAATCTAATTCTATGATTCACTGATCAAAATAAAATAAACAGAGCATACTCTTGTATATACTAATAACTCATACTGATGTTGTGTAGATGATGCTATCATCATATACTCATATCATGTACACAAGGTCGGCCTCAACCCCATGTGTGTGTTCTGAAAGATGAAATGATCAGAACCAACAGTCGAACCGACGCGCTAGCGAATATAAAACTTTGACTCAGGTCACGAGTTTTACACCCAATGCCCAAGTCCACACAGCACATAGGGAACTACTTGGCATAAGACCGATCAAATTAGATCGACTACATGCCAACTGAGTTGAGTAAAAAATAAATTGGGCGTAACAACACAAGACTAACAGTCTAGGTTTTAAAACTATAACTAAATTCATTACTTTATAGGCGGTGTTGAAAGAAGGCAAGCTTGAGAAGAATAACAATGTTAGTCTTTGAAATAAATTTTTTTGATTTTCAAACAAAAGTAGAATAAATTTTGAAGTAAATTAAAATATTCCATAAACAATAAAAAATAAGTATGTTTCTTAATTCATATTTTTCATCTTTATCAAATTTGTAATTTGATTAATTAAAAATTCTGAGATTATAAAAAAATAAACACTTAATTTTCCATCTTTACTGGATTAGTTGTTTCATTAGTTAAAAATTCCAAAAATAATAAAAAATAAGTGTGTTTAAACTCCTATTTACCATCTTTATTGGATTTGTAATTTAATTAAATTTAAAATTTTCCAAAAATAATTATTCTGTTTTGCCAAATAGCTTTTAATTCATCTAGAGTCCAGGACAATACTTAACTGAAATATACATCTTTTAATTTAATTAGTATACATCATATTTACAAAAATTATCATTTTAATATTAATAAGGTTTATAATTGGATCTCAATTTAACTAATATACAGATTTTTATCTAAACTTACAACGAGAATATATGATCAAATTTTAAATCAAGTTGATTCAAATTATATTAATAAGTTTAGTTTGAATATATCACTATAATTTTGAATACTTATATTAATAAAATAGTTTTGAATATATTATAGTTGAATATAGTTTGAAAGTTACATCTGTTATTAATAATATTTTTGAGGAAGGTTAATTTGAATTCTAACAAATATATTAATAATTATAGTTTGAATATATTAATTTTTTAAAAGTATAATAAAATACAAAAAAATTTATGAAATCAAATAGAATGCACATCACGTTGTGCATGGGAACCTTTTGGAAAAAAGATATATTCTAGAAAGGAGTGTATTTTTTCAAAAATTATCTATTGAAAAAGCATGATATCATAAAAATTGAATTTAGTTAAATTAAAAGTATAATTTTAATTTAATATGATATATATTAGTAAACAATAGATTTAGATTTGGTTCTAGTTTGACACGTAATATAGAAAGAAGAAGATGATAATTAATTATAATTAACTCATAAAATTAAAGAAAAAATTAAAATGTAAAATATTTATTTGTAAATATTATCAATATATATATATATATATATTTATATTTATATTTATATTTATATTTATATACAATCCCACACAATGCATAGGTGTAACAACCTCTTTACTTTAAAGGAACAACCTTCTTCCCCTATTAACAATATACTTCAAATTGGCTAATAAATATCTCCCCGTCTTTCTATTCTGCAGTCACTAGGGGAAAATGAGAACATGACCGTGGCTGCAATACTCTCTATTTCCATGTTGGAATAAAAAATAATACTCCCCCATATCAATATATTTTTCCCCAAAAAGTGGATAGGCAACCGTTTCCTGACTAGAGAGTTTTAGTATAGAACGTTTTTTTGGGTCCTCCTGATGGGGACGCCTTCCGTTGATCATCAAGGATCATGTTTGGGGCGTCTCTGTCGGCGTCTCCATCGGGAGGACCCAAAAACATTTTCTTCTTAGTCATGATAAACTTTTGTTTCCTTTCACGCCGTTTCCCCGTTCCTATCAAATATCAATCTTATATAAAAACTGAGATTCTCTTTTTTTTTTTATAAGGAAAAGAAAAAGATTTTCTTATTTTTAAATTCAGACTTATGCTGTAGAAATTTCCTAAGTGATCTAAAACAAGACAAAACTAATATCGAATTATTAAATTAAAACTTTCTCTAATCTTGTAAAAAACTTAATTAAAATTTTCAAAAAATACATTAACTTATTGTTTCGGATTATTAACTCTATTAATTTAAAATTTTAAAAATAAAAAAAGAGTGTAGTGTAATTTAATTAATTGAAAATTCTGAAAATAATTAAATAAATTTGACAATATATTTAAAATTCTTTATAAAATACAAACTATTTTAAGTTCAGTCATATTTTGTAAAATGTATATTGTTGAAACGAAAGGAATCATTTTGAGTAGGTCAATTCAGATTTCAGACTAAAAGAAGATGTTAACAAATATGATTTGAATATAAGAAGGTATAAAATCAAATAGAGCATACATCACATCATGTGACGTGCAGAAACATTATGAAAAATTAAAATCTTGAAAGAAATATATTTTTCCAAAACTATCTGTTAAAAAAATATGATATAATACAAATGAATTTAATTAAATAAAATATATTTTAATTTAATTTGATGTGTATTAGTAAACAATAAATTTAGATTTAGTAATAGTTTGAATATAATATAAAACAAGGTGTTGATGATTAATTATAATTTATTTACAAATTATAAAAAAATTAAATATACATATTTATTCATAAAAATAATTAATATATAAAATAAAAAATATAAAAATCTTTGTAATAATAATAATAGTATTTGTAAAGATAATAAAAAAAATAATTACATTGTTTAAAAATCTTTGACTCAGTCTGGGAAGGATAGAACGTTGGAGATTTTTTTTTGTCGCGATGGGAGATTTTAGGGGAGTTGTGTAGCATCCATATCCTCTTAAATTATCGTGATGGGCGTCCTCCCCACCATAACCATATGCTTCTCATCTTCTTCTCCTCTTCCTTGGTATCTTTCCTATTTTCCTTTCTTGTTTCTTTCGTGTGTGCACGTAGAGTTCATGTTTAGTGGGCACTGTTCATTTATTTATTTTTGTTGGTGGACATCATGATTTATTTTAATAATAGTTGATTATATAATGTTATGAATTGTTATTAAAATTACATTAATCTAAATTGATAATAAGTTTTGATAATCATGGGAACTTAAAGCTTTAAATCACCAAAAAACCAAACTAATTTACAGGACTAAGATTCTATCCATAGTTGACGAGTTCTTAAGTTTAGCAAGATGGAAAATAGCAGGGCAAGCGTCGCCAAGGATCCCCTTGTTCATCCCCCGATGGTCCTTCTAGATGCTTGGTCGGAGGGCTGGCTCGCTCTGTCCCTTGTTCCTATAGGTGGATGGATTTGCTTCGGTTAGTGGGTTGGAGTTCAAGGACATGGTGAAGGCGGTGGCTTTCCTTTGCAACCTGGTGCATCTTCTCTTCTCCAACACAGCAGGAGTTTGTGACGGAAGTTTCAGAGGGTGGAAGGCCGCCACTTGCTCTCCATCGATTAGCTTCAACCGAGGATCCATTATAGCAGAATTTCAGGCCAAGAAGACTTAATCCTGCCACTGGCAGAACCCACTGCCGACGACCTCCTTGCCATGAGTCATGGCAGTGAACGAGGTTGAAGAAATGGTGGAAAGTGGAAATGACGGTGGTTGAAGAAATCCAGCCGTTCTAGGCGGTGATGGGCTCCGATTTGGTCGGGGAAGGTCGTTAGAGGGCCGAGGGTGTCGAGGCGACTACTTGATCGGGGCGGCGACGCTCGCCGATGGCCAAATCGATGACATGAGCACGTCACCAGGCATGATGATGCTAGTGTCGCGGCAACTGGAAGGCGACCGAGGTTGGTCGGGGCAACACTAGGATGGCACGGTGATGCTAGGCGGCATCGATCAACGACGGCCGAGTAGATTGGTGGCGGCGGCGGCGATGACATGGATGGTGGGCGGTTTGGAGAAGAGAATGTCAGCAGGGAAGAAAAATCACTTTAGTGGCAAACTCATAAATAAAACTTGACTTGACACTAACTAGAGTAAAAAATAATGCTACCCGTAATAAATTCTAAAAAAATCTAGAGGCTTGACATGGATTTAGAAATGGCAACACTTATCTCTGCCTAATTAAGTAAATAACCAAATGACAAACATTATAGCATAACTCGTGTTAATATTATTATTCTAATGGAAATCGCCATGAGTAATAAAATTACGTTAATGATAAACTATTTATAATTAATTGGTGTACTATAAGTTATTAATTTAAATTGAATGGTAATATGTAATTAATGAAATAAATATTTCACTTTACCAAATTAAATTTAATACTAGGTAGATAAAATTGATTACTTTAATAACGAGCTAGTAAGGTAGAAAAATGGGCTATTAAACTATAAAAGTGCGCTTATCACACGCTTTGAACCTAAATAGTTTAGGAAAAATAAATAAAGTTCGAGTCTTTATTGAGTTGAATAGTTTAAAATAATTTAAATTAGCAGTATCATTGAATTAAGATAATATAAATTATTTTAAATAATTTAATAAAATAACCTAATTAATTACCTGTTAAATATTTAGAATTAATAAAAATTAAATAAATTATTATAGGTATACCCAAGCTTTTATTTAATAAATTAAGTATTTAGTACTCACTAAATTGCTATTAATAATGATAGTAATTAAAGATTAAAATCGTAAGCTAAATCATCGAGATCATTGACTAAGTAATTATCGTCTTAAAGAAAAATATACTAATAATAGTAATTAAATACTGGGTCATAAGTTAATAATTATTTATAATTAGTTAAGTATGAATTGTGATTTAAATAATTAATTTAAAATGTGTAAAGTATGACTTAAATGTTTACGTCACATAAATAATTATTTACCTAGCTAGACTTGTTATATAGGTTGAAAACTTAATATTTAATATTGTTAAATGCTATATTCTTTATATTGTCAAAGGTTAATAAAGATATATTTAATTTATTTAGTTGCATGCATTTCTACTCGAATAAAATTATACTTATGTATAATTATATTTTTTTCATTTAAATTAGTATTGTCGGTCATGGTTGCTGGTTTACTTGTGAACTATCGAGGTCCTTATAATTATTTGAAATGTTGTATTTTTCCTTTTGGCAATCTTAGTCGGTATGAGCCCAGATTCGACTACTATGCACCGAATGTAACAAGGGTCAAGAAGGAATTTAACTACATGAGGCCGCACTTTTAAGATTTATTTGAAAGATAAAATACTTGCCCTCATGGTTAAAGGGGTGACAGGGCACAGTGGCGCAAAACGACTCATTATGTACTTGTGATGCCGAGAAGGTGAGTCAATGCTACAGGTTGTGTGCTACATAACGTATGTGCGTGCATGTATGGGATGATAGCCGGATAGGATGGCCACCCCTCTTGTCATAATTAGAGGCTAGTGTATGCTCGTAACTACTAAAAGCCTTATGAAATAAAGATAAGGATTATATTAACTTGTTTCATTTAATTATGCGGTTTAGTAGTTTTATCACTAACGCGCTTTTGTGACCGTAGGTGGGCAGTTTCAGATTGAGATTGAGAGTGTGGTTGGTGGTTATTTTACCAACTTAGTTTTGACAATTGATAATAAATTAGATTTTATTTTATTTTCTTGTATTATAAATATAACTATAGGAAACAGTTAGATGCTATGAGATTTTGTATTCACATAATTAATTTATTTTATATATTATCACATGTTATTAAAACATGATTTATTTTACGATTAATAATTTTTTAAAATTATTTGACATATTACAATTTATGTTCTTGAATATTATTTTTATATGATTTATATTTTTTAATAAATCCCGTCCATTTGATAAAATAATATTAATATAATAATAATAATAATATTATTATTATTATTATTATTATAATATTAAGTAATAAACTACCATCTGTTATGGGTCACCTCAATTGGGGGACCCACGTATAGCTTATATTCAATATTAGATATGAAAGCCTTCTTATTCTTGGCGAAACTTTGAAACAGGAAACTCCCAATCAGATTTCAGACAAAGAAAAAGTTTTTCTTAGTTTCTTGGATAAATTTTTGTTTTTGGGTGTCTATATCCGAATCTTGGTCGCTTCCATCCTCTCCAAATCGGCTTCTCCAGGTGCATATAATGCGCTGTAGTAGGTGGTTTATATGATGTTGCTCTCTCCTTATCTGGAATGGTTTTGGTAGTGTTTTGGACAAAGATCTTATCTGTTTGCAACTTCGTTGAACTTGTGTATATAAATCTGTTTCTATGTTTTTTTTGTTTAATGGGTTAAGCTAGAGCAGTATTTTTCTGTGATTTTTTTGAGTTTATTGGTGGAAAGTAAGGTTCGTCGTTGACTTTGATTCTTTAATGGTGTGTTCTATGGTCGGGTCTTTAGTAGCGGTGGCGCGTCTGTAATGAGCGATGCTTGTGTGCTTGATTGTTTTATATGTTGAAAGTTGTTGATTCTGAAGATATTTATATTAAGCTTGTCAGGCTGTGGAAATATTGAGAAATCGGTAGATTGAGATTGAGTCGCTCTAATCGTCATTTGAAAAAGGAAATGGCCAATTATGGGTGTGTGATTCAATTAGTCTTATTGTGCTTTTCTGACTTCTTCTTTGCTGATTAGTGTTTCAAACTTAGACATTATATTTGACTTGTTTTGGATTTAAGCATATATGTTTATTGTGTTGTTGCTCAGTCGATTTTTATTGAATCTATTTTTCTCTTTTCAACTCTTAGGAGGCTTAGTTTTGATTCGTACAACTAGGGCTCCTTCAGGATCTACTGCTTGTGATTTATTCTTATTTATTGGAACAGTGTTTAGATGTGTTTCTTTTTTCGTTTACTGTTATATGCCATGGTAGCTCTCTCTGAAATTCTTACAAATTTCAATTGAGAAACAACTAATTTTGGTGTTGTGTTCTTTCATGATGTTTGAAATGGTTGTGGGCAATTATATACGATGATGTTGTAGAATTGTGTACAATAATATGAGTTGCAACATGGTAGTCATACAAACATAGGGGATATGTGATTCCAATGTAGTTTATGTTTGTATTTCGTTTGGAACATTGAAAACCTGCTTCTGGTTTTGCAAGTGTTATCTTTTTTTGGTGAAATGATAATTGTAAAGGATTTACTCTTCTTAATTATGATAAGACGTACAAAAAATGTTTCTTCTTATATGTTGTTCTTTTTTTATGTAGAGTTGGTTTTAATGTATGTAACACCTAAGCCCTGCTTACATATTACTTCATGTTATTTACATTGTGTTTAGCCCATTTTTGCTTTCCTTTTGACAACATGATGAACTTCCAGCTTCTATGTAATGACGCTTGGGGACATGGAATTTTATTTTTCATTATATCTGTTCTGTGATTGAACATTTGTACATTTTACTACGTCAGTTTAATATCGGTTATTATTGCCTCCACTTGGATTTATGTCAACCACTTTCTGCTCCTTTTAGATCCTGTTCAGCAAAGTAGATACTATTTTTTTTCATAGCTTTTTCGACTGGTGTCTATCAGACACGTCTTTAACTATCTAAGAAGATTCCACTCTTCTTTGAATTGGAAATTGAAAACGCGAACTCATCAAGTCTTTTTACACAATCATCTTTACACTTGCATATCAATCATTCTGAACCTATTAATGTGCTTTCACAATTATAGTTGTTAGCCCATCCAACTGAAGTTAAATGTAAGGACTCAAAATTAATTCTTGATGTACACTTTCTTTAAAATCAATATGCCCCATGTACATATCCTTCATGTTGTTGTCCATGGTGTTTCAGATGCTCTTTAGGTAAGATGTCTGTTTATGTTTATTTTTACTGACTTAAAAAGGACAAATTTTAGGAAATTTTTCTTCTTGTCATGCTGTCTCCTGCTTATTGTAGTTGGGTGCTTTAAAGTTTCTTGAACTGTGAAGTGTGAGATGAGAATTTCGGAGCCTGTATGGTTGCTTTTGCTTTGATTTGAGAAACAGCCTTCATGTCCCCGACCCCATTTCTGGGGTAAGGAGGATAAGTTGCTTTTAAAAGAAAGTTAACTTGTTCTATTTCACTTGTTGATGGTTGCTTTCCAAGAAATATGAATAGATGGATACTTGAGAACTATAAATTTAGGAGAAACATTGTAACTTTATATGCTGTGTTTCCTCTGGCTGCTTGTTGTGCCGTACTTTTACCAGTAGTCGGCCAATTTTCTGCATCAACATTTGATCTTCAAAATGATATTCCATATTGAAGCTGATGGTGCTTGTCTATAGTGATTTCCGCAAACATAGTTATAGTATTAGTACTGTCAGTGTATGCGCAACGAATTGATCTTATTAATTTCTTAGACAAAAGACGTTGAAATTGGCAGTTGAAGTTCTGTAATTTCATGGACAACGAGGTACCGTCTAAGAAGGTTTCTCCGGAACAGGTTCGTGAATCTCTTATCGCAATATCTGAGACCCTACCGGAAAAGCCTTCTACATTACCTGCCGTAGACATTCCTATGGTGAGTGGGTATGGTGTGGTCGGCCATGAGAAGGAAGGTTATATTTCCCAACTAATCTCCATAGCTGATACGCCATCGCCTGATACCAAAGGTACCTCAGCTAAGTAATAAAATAAAAGGTTCTATGCATGTGTTAGCATCTATAATGCTGTTTTCTTGTGTTCTTCAGAAACTTGGCTTCTGGGTTGAAGTTGTATGAATACTTTTAATGTATGATTTTGATCAAAGTTTTCATACTTGTAATGTATGATTTTGATCAAAGTTTTCAAGTATAAACAAATGCTAGTAATAAAAATTAATGTAAACAGTACAAACCTTTGATGTGTGTGAAAGACCATAGGTGTCTCGCCCTCCGCTATTCGATGTAGAAATCGACAAGCAAAGTAGAGTATTGGCAAACTATATCTCAAATTAGCAGTTGAGCGGTGGCTGTTTTATCTATGGGCTGTATTATATTTATTCCATTGGTTCTATCATGCCCGGGATATGTTTCTAAGCTAGGGCAACCTTGTGTCACCCCTGGGCTAGCCACTTTGACTCTGCTGGTTGTGCCACCCTTGTGGCCAAAAGAAACCAAACTTTATATACAAAGTTGAATTCATCTTCATCATCTTGCAGCTAAATTTTAATAGTCTACCAAAGAGTTGAAGCAACTATTGTTTTATGTGCCATTTGTCGACAAGTGTCTTCTACCTATTTCATAAGAATTTAAACATAGTCGGATTTCAACTCATAAGAATTTCATATCTCATACAACGCAGTCTATGTTAAGAATTTCATATCATCAATCCCAACCCAAAACCCTCATTTTTCCCCACAGAAGAATAATAATTAATATAGGCATCGATGTATTCATGTTTGATTATAATTTGTTTAAAGAGGGGCATGTTTACATACTTCAGTTATAGTTCGTTTAGTTTTATATGAGCTACACTTTTTATTTTAATCAAGTTGATAGATTCCATTGTTCCAAAACTACATACATAAATGAAAAAAATAAATAATAAAATTAATTACAAAATTTTAACACAATCTAATATTCTTGACCCTTTCATCTTAATTATCGAAATAATTGTAATGAAAATTAATTTCATAATATCTATTAAGTTGTGTATCTTTTAAAAATTTTAAGAGTAGGAAATAATGATGTTAGAAAAAGACAAAATTTTATCAACTCCCTACTTATCACACTATTAATATATATATAGATATTATTTTGTAATACCTAATAAAAAGGTTTAAATTAAATGTGTAGCTAATGTAAGATATAATTCATAAAAAATTTTCGCATGTATATTTGTGCTTGTTTGTCATTGTTATGTTTAAAAAAAAAGAAAAAAAAGAGAGACAATTACATATAGGAGTGACGTAATTTACGATTAACGTCTGAAATGACAAATTTAAATATGGAAAAAATAGAACGGTTGGATGATGGGGTAATTTTGTCCAATTTGAAAAAAACAATGACCGTGTGATCTAAAAGGGTCACAAATATATCTCGTTAGTTGTGTTCAACAATTGTGATTCATTTTGGATGAATCAAAGTCCCCATCAACAATACAAGGGAGTAGTTAATAGCTGGAAACTCAACCAATTTTGATGCCGGCAATCACTGAAAGTTTCTTTTCAATCGCAGTTCTCACCCCTTCTCTGATATATAGACTTATAAACCACATCCACTTTGTTTGTTTTTATTTTTCGATTGAAAGTCAAGCTGGGTTTTGCTTAGCTCAAATTCAATTGTTTGTTTTCAAGTTTGAGTTGAGCCTATTGGGTATTATTATCAAGTCATAATGCTTAATGATAATCTTCTCCGTCTCAATGATCCATACTCTTGGAGGTCCATCCCATATATTGCGTTTTTGTATGCACAAGTAAGAAGATTTCATTTCAATGAATATGAGTTGTTAACCTTAATTGTGTGGCTCCATTGTCATCTTTGCGGAGTGTAAAAGTAAAATATTAAATGATTCTTTTTTTCTTAAATTATTCTCTTTTTTAAGAGCTTAAGCATTTAGGACAAGTATAGTTTATGAAACCATCTAAGCTTAAAGCTAGCTTATGGCTCTTAGGAGGTGTATTATGATTTATTTGTATGTGGTTCTTAAAGTTCCTTCTTAAGATTAGGAAATGCTGTAATTTACTGTATATTTTATTTTTGTGTTGCTTTATCTTTCCCCTACAAACCCGAGTTCTTATACTGCACAAAAATACTACTCTTGCTCATAGTAAATTTAGGGTTAAGTCTAATTTCTCTGCAACTGAAAAATGTAAAATACTTATTTTGGTCTTTTCTAAATGTTCGAACATATAGACTTTGATATTATTGTGACCTTTCTTCACATTTTTCCAAGATTATATCATGGACTATACTTTCTTTCATGGTAATATAATCCACAATTACAGTTAATTAGTATTCCACATCCAAAATTTTAACTGTGAAGCATACTTACCGGTTGTTAATTGTCTTAGTTTATACTGTCCAAAAGAAAGTGAAGTCCACAAAATAATCTTAAAAAAAAGTAGAGAAAGGTCCCAATAGTTGTACATAGGCTTACCACCTATGCTTCTTATAATGCATGTTGAGAAAAAAAATCTAAGTAGTTTATGTTTTTTATGTAATATCTTCCAAAAAAGTCTAAATTATATCTTCAACGGTAGTTAATTTAACTTGAAAATTTATAGTCTATTTTTACTTACACTTATGAATAAGATCGTACTTGAATAAATATTAATTGTAGGACTAAATTGAAAGATTTTGCGATCTACCTATCTTTAAAAATTTTATTTTCGAAGTTTTTATATTTGACCCATTACTAACCCTAACATGGGTGAGATCTTTGGCCTGTGTCTAATAGCCTAGCCAACATTTTTAATTTAGCTCATCATTTAACATAAAACAAGGTTTTTCTGTAATCATATTCAACGACACGATTCAAAGTGCATCGTAATGGGTTTAAAACATCTTTTTAAAAGTGGTTAATTGAAGTTAAAGATCTACAATTAATTTTTATTTATAAATATAATTTTATCTCAATAAATATTAAATATATAACTAAATTAAAGGATCTCACAATAAGTGGGGTAAAATTCATTATTGGTGGGGATGCGTTTAGGATCTTTAAATTGATTAATCATTTTTGAAGAAATAACCAATCATATTAATTTACCATATCTTTATATTTCAACTATGGAAAAAAAGTAAACCCGAAATCTACCCTCGGCAAAAGTGGGGTTTTTTGTAATGTTATAATAATTACTCAAACAACAGAAGGGTCGTGTTATCATCACTTCCAATCCAATCTTAAAATATTCATATCTCTTTCTCTGGTACTTTGCCACCATGCCACCAACTCTTGTTTCTCCTTTATCTACTGTAATATACACTTTTCTTCAGACAAGAAGTTCGCTAATAACATGATCCCATACTCCAGTTTTCATGTGATCAATAAGTGGCACAGACTGGCCAATACTTGAGATATTGCCATTGTCATTGTCTCAAACTGTGATTCAGATGGGATGGTCTGTTCCATTTGAAGTGGCTTTCTGATTAAGCGTGCAGCAACCCTACTTTGCCATCTTTTAGATCAGTTCAGGATACTCAATAGTTCATATCCTTCTCTGGGTCAATCCTAATCTCTCGCAGCTTTTCTATCACATGAAATGTTAAAAGATGCTCAACTTGCTTGTAATTGGGCTCCAACCCAACTCTTTGTATAGTGGTAGAAACTGTATCAGAAAAGCACTGTATAGTGTAGGGTTCTTACTTATTTTTAATCAATATATGACTTTGAGGTATATAAGCCTGAATTTTATCAATATGTCACCCTATTTTCCATTTGTCTAGCAGTGAATAATGTTTGACAGTAATATGGGTAGTGCCATTTATCAGTATTTTAGATGAGGTGTAGCAGGATTTCCCCTGGACGGTTTGAAGTTCAATCAATTTACACAAATTCAGGTTTCGATTAATTCCTTTTTTTTTCAATTTTTGTAATATTTCTCCTAGAGCCACTGATATCATTAAAAAATTGTATTTAATTTTTCTTTTTCTTTACTTTTGTTCAAGGAGCTGCTGGCACAGCTTCAAGCTTAATTAAATACATAACTTCCTATGTAATCTTAAAAAAAAAAAAGAAAAAATAGAGGAATTTAGAAACAAATATTGCAGCTAATATTTGTATTACAATATGAGGTGTAAATTAATATTAATTTAACTAGTTTCGAGATCTGGGTTGGCTTAATATTCAATTGGCAAGGCCTTGTAAAATGTTAATTAGATAATAGTTGACATTTTTTTCTCCAAATTACTTAAGATATTTACCCGTGTTCTTTCTAATTGTTGAAAAGTAAGCCTAATGTAATTATTTTCATGATTATAGGCCATATTTAGATGCAGGCTGGTCTAATAAAATGATTTCTGAGTGAAGAATTTGGATATAATTCAAGAAGGTTTTTTACTTATTTATCTAAAAGACTCTTGAACCCCTTATTAACTTCTCAATAATAAGTTTATGGGCGTCTTAGTTGGAGACTGTCTTTCAAAGTGACACCGACCTTTTAAACTCGATTGAGGTAAAAGATAACATGTGTTTATGATTATCTTTATTAAATAAGTTCAATCGCAAACTATTTTGTCTGTAAAATGTTATTCATAGAGTTTGGTTCAGCTAAAATGAAGTGGGTTTTTAAGTTAAAAAATAAATGTGGTGGAAGAATTTATCTAATTTAATGGAGATTGTCTTATCA
This sequence comes from Piper longum, assembly GCA_032619315.1. Lineage (NCBI taxonomy): Eukaryota > Viridiplantae > Streptophyta > Magnoliopsida > Piperales > Piperaceae > Piper > Piper longum. The sequence goes on from JAVDBV010001622.1 coordinate 14,239, forward strand.
CTACCATGAATCCATCAAGCACCTGATAGTGTGATAACTTTTTAATTGAAGCCAGCCAGAGAAAGCTCTTGTATCCACCACCACACCATGAAAAATGAAAGGTTGTGAACAATCTTGATGTAGCCCAAGAAGGGAACACAGCTAAATCTCCCAACTGTGACAACATGGTGTTCCATGAACCACTAGCTCTCTATGAACTACACTGGTGTTCCCTTCTTAGTTGTATACAATCTTTTGCTAGCATAGCATTAGCCATACAAGTGCTATTTGGATGCTATATGTCAAGGAAGGCCTTCTTTTGCTTTGATAAAAAAAATATATGTTGGGTAGAAGCTTTATAGGGATCTCTTTAGCTTTGATTGAAAGGTGTTTAGGAAGGAAGGGTTTGGAATACCCTAACTAAATTATCAAAGCCTAACAACTTTTTGCCAGATTAATTTATATGGGTTTTTTGTTATAGACACTGATCTTTTAATGACATATCTTAGAGCGATGTCGCACACTAATGCAATATTAAGCACAATGTAGCTTAGGAGATGTATGTCTGAGAAGACTCCATCTTTTAGGGCTAATTAAACTTTGTTCATGCTTACGTTTGATCGCTTATACTATTATGATAGTAAATAAAATAAAAAAATAGCACATTTTTTTATCAAAATTTTGTCATTTTCCTTCGTAAACATCGATTAGAGAAAATTCTCAATAATATTTTTCGAGAAATATAGACAGGGTTTGTAGCTACCGGTAATAAAATTATTCGTAAAAATCGAGTAAATACTGGCTAGATTCATGGAAGACGTCCTCTTGATTGCTAATATATGAAAATGATGATATGCATTCGTTGATATAATAGATTGAAATGAGCAGACGAGGGCTTTACGTTGTAATATAAAAATAAAAAAATTAAAAATCTTGGATTTGTGTTGTAATATATGCTTTATGATCAAAGTGGATGGACAGGCAAACTTCACTGATGATGATGATCATGATAATGACAACGATTATGCATTGGCATGAGGACATTATTTATGGATAATATTTAGAGGGCGAAAAAATTGCATTACTATTCCTATTAAATAATTTTTTATCGAATTCATGCCAATTGGCGTTCACATATTAAAAAATAAAAAAAATGGCATCTTCATCTTGAAATGAAAATCTTTCTTCTTATATTATGAAAAAAATTTACAAACACTATAGCGTGATTGGTCACAAGGGACAATGGTGCTATTTAGTGTTATTATTTGGCCCTACCATACCATGGTTTTTTATGCTTCAACGTGTCTAAAATTTTTTCCATTAAATTGGTTGGGGTGGAAAGAACTACACATTAGGTCTGAGATTTCGGTTTCTATGGTTGGAAATAATTATTTAATATCTATTTAAAATATATACAAACCCAAAGCGAAATTGATCCAATTAACACCTAAACAACTCTGAAAAAAAAATTTAGTGTATACCCATTTCCAAATTTCCTTCAATCCAAAGTTGATATATTCAAGATAGAGC
>JAVDBV010001623.1:0-12922 GCA_032619315.1 Piper longum
GAGGTGTAGCTTAAAGTAGTGGTTGTTCCAAAAGTGTTTGGAGCTAGTTACAAGATTCCTTTGCACTTAGGAAGTGCTTAAGAAGGAAGGGTTGTAGCATGGGCATTGGAGAAGGATGGCTTATTGTAAGGTCCTTGGGTGTTAGGAGTACAAACTTCTTTGACATTTAATGGGTTCTTGAGAAGGAAGGTTTGTATGTATAAGGGTTCTAAGCAGTTGGTGCTTGTGAAGGAGGTCTTGTTTTTACTTGTTAGTTATACAAGTTGTTTGTCATAGTGAAGTTATGAAGACTTACTCACCAAAGGACTTGGTTAGGTAGAATAGAGGAGTATAAGTTAGGAACCTCTTAAAAAATCCTTGTGTCTTCTCTCTTCCCTACTCTCTTTTATGTTTTTATTCTTATTTAAATTCATTTGCGTAAAAACACTTCACTCAAATCTATTGTATTTTCACTTGATCCTTTTAGAGATTTAAATGAATCAAGCTCAAAGTCACGTAGTGACTTGCATGGTTTGATTGATTCACCGAAATAAGTAGCTTTGTGACGTAGATCTTGTGTCGCCTCACACACCACCTATCGATTTGGGTTCATATTCAACATTTGCCTTGACTATTTATCTTTGAACTGACTTGTTTATCATAAACTTCGGTCCCCCATAATTTGAAACCAATTCCATAACTAACATAGTAGATGCTCAAGTACTCATAACAAGTCCAAAATTATTAAAGTAGAAATACTCTAATGATTTGTCCTTCCGTAGCCCTCCCAGGTCTGTCGTGCTCAACATGCGAAAGGCGTTCTATGTTAGTGCTAAAATTACTAAGACATATAATCAGTAAATCTACAAGATTTAACAGAACAAATTATCAAGCTTATAATTTCTGGTATAATATGAGTTTATGTCAAACTCCTTGTACATTGAGGTGGTCACCTCAGTGAGTCCAATTAATAATTGTGCACACTATTTTGTCTGTTGCTTAGACGGTAATCGATCATATTTGTCTAAGTCCATCCTCTTGGCTAGAAGTGCATAATGGATCCCACACTATTTCTTTTGACTTGAGAATAGTCATTATTTATTTCAAGTGTTTTCAACCATGTTACCTTTGATCCAACCTTTGGCTACACTCAGGTAAACATGGTGTACCTCAATCCCCAATTAAGTTGACCAGATTAAATTATCTTATTAAATAGAAAATTTTGCTGAAATATACTGACTTCGATATAGTACTAGCACGAATCTTACGACCATGTGCCAATTTGAAAATTGTAGTTATACCTTAATGCTCATAACTCTATCCCAGTTGAAAATGAATTTATGCAATGCAATAATCATTTCTGTAACACCCCAAATCTGATTCACGCTCGAGAACCAAACCGGAAAGTTATTGGTCACGGCTAGGCCGGCTAACCCAAACCCAACCTTGAGGATTTACTTTCGATGTCTCGAGATGGAAGATGTTGGCTTCTATGTATCGATGAATGCACGGATCCCTAACATTCTACTACATGGATGACATGAAAACCCATTTGCATAGCAAAACAATTTCGATAAAAATTGATAAAATTCATAAAACAAGACGGACTGAGTTTCCCCTAAAAATGTAATTAAGGTACACCCTATTAAATCAACATGAATAAATCTATATAAATATATCATGCATTGATATTCGTACAAAATTCTAATCCGTTGCATAATTCATTCTAAATGTTAGATCTCTACCCATCTGTACATTCTAGTTACTTTTCACATCACATGAATTCAATTGTCATACCTTACACCACATAATGCTCAATATAATGAGAACATAAACTAAACATTAACATTCTATCATCTGACATGTGTGTGTGTGTGTGCAAGAGATGTCACTACTCTTCTGTCTAGGCTAGCTCATCATACTCTTCATCATCACCTACATATAGTATAAAAATACATCAGTAACAAGTGTTATTGGTCCAAAAATATAACTAATATCAAATTGACTATGAGAGCAAACTCTCATATGAAAGAAAACATTTTCGTAAAATCTCTGAAGGGCATCTACTGAACTCAAATCATCTTTAACTAAACTTATCTGCTACTGTTGATGCCTCGGCATATTCCCATTTTACTTTTTGGTCCTTCGGAACTACAGTCATATCCTAAGCCCTTTTTCATACTTCCATACTCACTCGCGTAGCATGGTTGTCGGTTTCTACTTATGATTGGCACATGCCACTTGCTTAACATGGTTGTCGGCACCAACTGGCATATATGGTTGTTGGCACCAACTGGCACATATGGTTGTCAGCACCAACTGGCACATATGGTTGTCAGTATCTCTGTCTTACATCTAGCACATGCCACCCTTGTAGCATGGTTGTTGGTGGCTTCGACGAGCACATGCCCACTCATGTAATACGGTTATTAACAAACAAAAAAACTACATGTATATAAGTTTGGGTAGGGATTTATATAATAGGCCCAGGACAACTTGTGGTGGATCTTATTTTTGAAAACATACTCGAGGGATTTCATTCTCGAGGGTTATTAATCTGAAAAATTATTCGATTAAATGGCCTGAACTTAGTGTGATCCAATAAAACACTACTCAACTTGTCCTACAATCTGTAAAAAAGAAATCACGATAGATCAGAGTAATAAATCATAGACAAGTCCTAAACAGACCTGGTAGAAGCTCCAAATGTGTCTTGGGGCCTAAACGGTGAGCTCCTACTCCATACCTAATTGTCAGTCATGCGGTGACAGCAACGAGGTGGAAGAAGTTGGGTGAGAAGGATGGTGATGGCTTAATGGTGACAGTGTTAGAAGTGTGGAATATATAACTGTTAGGGGGATGAAAACGAGTGATTTGTGAGAAAAACGAATGGTCAGTTGGGAAAAAACAAATGGTCGTCTCTTAATTAAACTTGACTCGACTCTAAAAATAACAGTCTAACTGACCAGCTCAAATTATAAAAACCCTAACTCGAATTACGGGTTTTACGATTCCAATACTTAGCCTTACTAGCAACCAAATTGGAAAAATCATCATAATTAGTTAATCCATTTTTCTCTCTTGGGAACAACTTAATTAAATTGATATTATAGAGATTTCTCCCAATAATTGCTTAAACATATCAAATCATTAATATCATTTAAGATTTTATATTAATGATTGCTCGTACTAATCATTGTACCCTTTTATAACTCAATTCTTTGAGGGATAGCATGTTAAACATTTAACATTGATTTATTTTCTTATATTGAAATTTCTAATATTTAAATGATTATAAATTATATAACCAATAATCATGTAATAAGATAAAACAATTTATTTAATTTATAAGGAATAATCTAATTAAAATAGTAAATTTAGTTACAAGGGTCATGCTAATGTCACAGTTTATTATCATCCAAATAAAATACTTTAACTTATAAACACATAATGCTCATGGATAACACATAAATATTGTATCTTTTTAAGACATAATGTGCACACAACTTATCAATTAACAATCATAAGTCATAGATTAATAAACTAAGAATGCATGTCATGACTAAATATAAAACCAGTTGAATAAGGAAAAGTGCCTAACCGGAAGAGCAACTAAGCAATGAGACTTGGAGAGGGAGGAGGAGAAGTGAGCGAAGCACCTCATTTATAGTCCTCATAAGACCCCTTATTATCCATCTCCTAAAGTCAATAAGTCACAACCATCACCTTAGTCTATTAAATTATCTAGTCAAATTTCCTAGGAAATTAACCCAAAGGCTAATTACAAAGTTGGTAACTCCCAACCACTCCACTAATCATGAGTTTAAATATTTCCTTTAACCTTCCACCCTCCCTAGCCCATGATCGTATTGGTACGACTTATTTGGTTGTTGTTTAACCCTAGTTGATCTTGGCTTATTATTCTAAGAAAATGATATCAAATAAATATGAAATAAAAAATAAATAGTATATTAAAATTTAATCCTCCCAAATTACTCGGGATTTTAAAATTTCCCAACTTTTGGAATTTTATCCTAAAAAATATGATATGCACAAAAAGATTTGGATGTTCTTTCTTCATATCCTCTTTTTTTCCCAAGTGGCTTCTTCAATACTGTAATTGTTCCACAGAATCCTAACTAGCGGAATAATGTTATATAGTAAAACTGTAATGACCCACCATTTTACACAATATTGTGGGCTTAGCTAGCCACGTGTTACTAAAAAATATAACTAAATAACTCACTCTAACCAAACCGGGTGTTACTTAAATGCTACATAGTTTATATTAAAGAAAATAAGTCTAACTCATTAAAGTAATCATCTCACAGTCTTCGACAGTCTCCCATAGCCACATTTATGACACAAAATAATAAAAAAGGAAGTCCACTCATTATTCCTTCACCAAACCTGAGTTTATAAAAGAATCCCCACCCATACTTTTATTCCTCCTTAGATGATCTGAAATCAAACAATCTTGATTAGCCTACATACCCAAGTCGGGATCAAGCTCAATGTAGTTTTACGGGCTCTCAGGTCATTCTAAGATTACGGCCTCTCAGGTCATTCTGAGATTACTGGCTCTCAAGTCATTCTGAGATTACGAGCTAACCCTCATGCGTAGAACTCATAACACACTAAAGATAGCAATTCAATTATCCGAACCGGACACTTAGATGAGATCTAAAAACATGGCCAAGAAGGGAGAGTAACCAGGAGAGAAAATGAGAATGACAGATGGGGTGAGAAGAATTTTTTTTCCCCCACCCAATAATTAAGTGTGATATTTATAGGTGTCGAATGGCCGCCTAGGAAATCAAATGGTTGTCTAAGAAAATGAACGATCAATGATAAAAACGAATGGTTGTCTCGTCATATAAAATTTATCTCGACTGACAATAACGGTCGAACCGACCGGTTCAGACGATAAGACCCTGGTTCTAATCGTAGGTTTTAACCGAGTAGAATCAACCGAATAGAGAATATAACATAATTAATCAGAATAATTTTCCAACGTTCGATCCTTCCCCGACCGAGTTGATTTCTTTTCACAGTCTTTACAATCTCCCAAAAATACAAAATATTACGTCCCGAAATATTATAACATCAAGATGACAATCATGATTAATTATATCTTCGGGATCTCAGGCTGCTCCTGTTGTTTCTTCGAAGGCTGACGATAGTCTTTCTGTATGTATCTTGTCCTTCCACAGTTGTAGCACCGACGGGGCTCGTTGCATTGTCCTGAATGCATCTTGTTGCAATTTATACATCGTCTATACGGAATCCTCCAAACTTCCTTTTGAGGTTCCCATTTACGTTCCCTTGGTAGTTCTGTTGTTGGTGTTCTACAGACCCATTTGGGCTATTAACATGGTTGGCATTCGTGTTTTGCGTGGTAGTCGTCCCCTGTTTTTGTGCACGATCATGCACGAATACCAACTCATGAGTAGTGGCTGCATTGATCACCTTGGTTATAGTGCCCCTTGGCGCCATCGCAACCCTACTCCTCAATTATGGCTTCAATCCCCAAAAGAATTTATCAGTTCTAACTTTATCATTTGCCAAAACCCCGATTGCAAAACGCTCTAGCTGTAAAAATTTCTTAGTATATTCATGGACAGAATCCTCCTACTGAGCCAGGGTGGCAAATTCCAGGGCTTTCTTTGTGAGTGATGACTTAAGTATATTAGTTAATGAATTTGTTAATTAATAATATTCAACAATGGGAAAATATAATTACTAGACTTTTCAACATAGTACTTGAGTCATAAGATGTCAGCTAGTGGGAATCGGTTCTGATACCACATGTAACGACTCGACATTTTACACAATATTGTCAGCCTAGCTGGCCAGGTGTTACTGAAAAATATAACTAACTGACCCGCCCTAACCAGACCGGGTGTTACTTAAATGCTATATAATTTCTATTAAAGAAAATAAGTCTGACACATTAAAATAATCGTCCCACATTCTTAGATCGTTTCCCATAGCCACATTTATAACACAAGAGAATAAAAAAGAAGTCCACTCATTATGCCTTCACCAAACTTGAGTTTGTAAAAGAACCCCAACTATACTTTTATTCCTCCTTAGATGAGCTGAAATCAAACAATCTTGATTGGCCTACATACCCAAGTCGGGATCAAGCTCAATATAGTTCTACTGGCTCTCAGGTCATTCTAATATCACGGCCTCTCAGGTCATTCTGAGATTACGGGCTACGGGCTCTCAGGTCATTCTGAGATTACGGGCTCTTAGGTCATTTTGACAGTACGAGCTCTCAGGTCATTCTGAGATTACGGGCTCTCAGGTCATTCTGAGATTACGGGCTCTCAGGTCATTCTGAGATTGTAAGCTTCTCCTTCTTCCCACGCTCTTCTCTTCTCCTCACCTCATCTTTGGCACCAAAAACCAAACCAAGTAGTCTTTTTTTTCAACCCAAACCAGATCATATTCTTCCCTAACCCCCCATAGCGTTGTTCATCATCCAACCCCCCATGCGTAGAACTCATGACACACTAAAGATAGCAATTCAATTATCTGAACCGGACACGTAGATGAGATGTAAGAACGTCACCAAGAGGGGAGAGTATCCAGGAGAGAAAATGAAAATGATAGATGAGGTGAGAAGAATTATTTTTTTCCCCCACCGAATAACTGAATTGTGATATTTATAGGTGTTGAATGGCCGCCTAGGAAATCAGATGGTTGTCTAAGAAAACGAACCATCAATGATAAAAACGAACGGTCAATGAGAAAACGAATAGTTGTCTCGTCATATAAAATTTGACTCGACGGACAATAACGGTCGAACCGACAGGTTTAGACGATAAGACCCTGGTTCAAATCGTGGGTTTTAACCGAATAGAATCAACCAGGTAGAGAATATAACATAATTAATCATAATAAGTTTCTAACATTCAATCCTTCCCCGACTGAGTCGATTTTTTTTTTAAGGTCTTTACAAAAACTTTATCCCATCGATCAAGAATTTTAACAACTTGCTCCACATATGATGCATTAGGTTGCAACTCAATCATCTAGATATTAGGAAGGATATGGCTCTAATGAGGCACATGCTTCTTTAGCATTGAAACATGTGACACATTGTGGATAGTAAGAGTGGTGTAAAGGTAAAGCAAATCGATAGGCTAGACTCCCAATATGCTCCAATAAATCAAATGGATATATATATATATATATATATATATATATATACGTATGTTGTAGCTTCCATGACGATCCGAAGCATAACACAGGATGGAGATACCCAACGGTAAACTTTGTTACCCACATCAAATTCTAATTTCTGACACCTCTTATTAGCATTGCTCTTCTATCAATCTTGAGCTGATTTCATCCTCTGCCTAATTAGTTTAACTTTCCTTACTGCCTCTAGGAGCATTTCTAGTCCCACAAGAACTACATCAATTCATCCCAACCAACAAGAAGAAGAGTGACACGGTCTCCCATATACGGCTTCATACGGTGCCATGCTAAAGCTTGACTAGTAAGAGTTATAGTAAGAGAACTCAACAAGTGGCAAGTGATGCTCCCAATCACGAACACAATCTAGAATGCATGCTCGTAGTAGATCCTCTAAAATCTAAATGGTTCGCTCAGTTTGGCCATAAGTTTGAGGATAGAGGCCATACTCAACTTGATTTATGCTCCCATAGCCTTCTGAAATCCCTCCCCAAAGTGTGAAGTAAACAAAGGATCCCAATCTGAGATAATCTCCTTAGGGACAATATTGGCAACAAATAGTTGTGCTAAATATTCCACCGTCTAGGTTGCCTTAGTCGGGATGAAATGAGCCGACTTTATCAATCGATCCCCCACTACCCAGATGGAATCATGTTGTCATTGTGTCTTCGGTTAGCCCACTACAAAGTCACAAGCAATACACTCTCACTTCCAACACTAGTTGAAAATGTCCATTAGTGACTGGAAGTTTGTGACTGCATATGTCAGTCACTAATTTGCAATCGATAAGTGATGTAGTTGAAAAGGTAAATTTTTACAACTTTGTTGCAACCACACTTGCAATTTCAAACCGACTGCAGTTGCGACTGGATGTTTGTAACTATTTGTTTCGTAAAATGGATGAGAATAAGTAGCCATTTGGGTTTTGTGCATGTTTTATTTTACAACAATTTAACTTAAGCTTGGCATAATTTTTGTTGTCACTTAAATGTTTTAATTATGCGTGATGAAATGAATTAAATAAATTGTTATGGGCTATTTTCTTAAATTTGTGAATTTATACACGTGTACATTTTTCTGATGCCCTAGTTGTAGGGGAGATTCAATCGGATTGTCCCGAGAATTGGATGTCTATTTTGTTGCACACTTAGGTTTAATACTATGTTTGTTTACTTTCTCTAGTTGAATGTTATAAAAGATGAAACAATTTTTTTTGAGATTTAGAATATTCAAAAAATCAAGATCAATGAAATTATCTATCTATATAATAATTAAGAATTGGATGACCGGTAAGGGAAAGAAGAGATTAATTTTCACTTGTTGTAGTTTTGTTTGCTCTGAAGCAAATAGTAATATATATGTCTTTGTTTAGACAATTTATGGATGCCACTATAAACAAACTAAGCTTATGTTTAAGGTTTAGATAAAGTCTTTAATTTCACCTTTTTAATTTATTTTCATTGTAAATGATGTTAGTTTTTTATGGAATTAGTTTTAGATAAACTTTATATATTAGTACTTTCTCTTGAATATTGGTTTCCAACTACAAGATAAGAAAGTTTTTATTAAACTCTTATAGGCTAGGCACTGGGAGTACACTTAGTCCATTTACGGTATCGATCCTTCTTCCCAACCACTGGTCATCGACCCGTAGTCTACCAATTTGCAGTGGGGGAACCCAATAAAGGTAGATATTATGCATTGTGTTCTACTCTCACTATAGGTCATCATCTTCCTCTGTTAGAGTCAAATGATTTCATTCTGTGCGATCTAATGATGTCAGCTCCAGTTCTAGTCCAATTACTCCGACACCTGACCCTGATGAGTATTTGCCTTGCCAAATTGAAGAGTTAGTGACCCACAAGCAGGACCGGCAGACAAATATGATTAGATTGCAGCAGGTTATCAGATCTAAAGCTGATGAGTAAGAGCTGTGAATGAGGGAGGCTAAGGATAGGGATCGTCGGCTCATCAAGTCACTTTGATGAGATGAAGTAGCGCACAAGAGAGTGGTGGATGTAGGAGGTTGATAGACGAGATGAGCTCATATTTCACCAGATGAATAAGCCCATAATTTGCTCTTATTGTGTCAAGCCTTTATAAGTGGTATCAGAGCGAACCTAGGACCATGTTGGATTAATGGTGGTATGCACAAAAAAGGGATTTTGAAAATAGAATTTAATTAAGGTGGGTGGAATGTAATATCCCTCCTCCCCTAAAAGTTAAGTTAGTCTAGCATCCAATACCTACCTAGCTAAAATCCAATATACTAGTATGGATGTGTTTGAAATCTTTAACTTAATTAATCACTTTTGAAGAAACGGCAAGCCCATCCGTTTGCACTAAGTGGCTTTATAGTTAAAATTCTCATTGTAGTCCTAACATATCTTCATTGCACCACGAGCAATGTGACCCCCCTACTTGATTATTAAACTTGTTGATGTTGTATAAAACTTTGTATATATCATCCTTTATGTATTTATATATTTCATGAATAATCTTTATTTGTTACAACTTATGTTGTCCCCGAATGGATAAATACACGTCATTTTAATAGTTTATTATTAATGATTGTCTTTTTTAGTTAATTTTTAATGTTTAATAAAGAATTATAAAATAAAATTAACATAATTTTGTTGTTTGCGTTTTAGTACTTACGATGGAGTTGTGATCAGCTTGCAACCACTTTGAGACTGATTTGCAATCGAATGGCCAATTTCGAATATTTGTGATAGGCATAAAATCAAACTGTCACCAATTTTGCAACAGCATCTGCGACCGACATGATGGTCAACCCTCCTAGAAATTGGTGCTCAGCCTTGAATTGCCGGTATATTTGCCACATCATGCTTCATTCCAATCTACTAGTTGATGCACTTCAAATCATGATATATCTTTGTGGTCCCTGGATGAGTTGAGAACCTCAAACAATGTGACTCCTCCAACACTCGCCTCCACAAGGAAACATCGTTGGGTACACATAACCGGATCACTCCAAAAGCATCCATTAAGCAATCAGTGGATGATTGAGTGAAACCAACAACTCCTGGTCTTGAGCTTGAGCAAGCTTCACCGGCTCTACCAAATCATTAGAAGTAACTAAATTAGCTAGAAGACTTGACGCCTGTTCCATTGCGTTCATTGCCTTAACTTCCTCTGTCATGGCCCATAGGCACGCTATGTACTGAGCTAGTCCAGTATTAGACTTTTAACTTAGTACATCATCCACCACATTAACCTTCCTTGGACGAAAAAATAGTTGGAAATCATAATCCTTTAAATATTTTATCCAACGCCTTTGCCTGGTATTTGAGTAACTCTAGCTAAATACGTATTTTAAACTCTATTATTGATGGACAACTCAAATTGCATGTCACTAAGATAGTGGTGCAATATTTTTAGTGCAAACACCACTGCTTCTAACTCCACACCATGAGTGGCATAATTTTGCTCATGAATTCTCAGTTGTATGGATGCGTAGGCCACTACTTTGTTGTGTTGCATTAGTCTCTTTCTAGCGCGCTGGAAAGAGAAGACAGAAGACAAAGTTCACACCCTAAACTCAACTTGGATGCATCATTGTATATTAAGAAACCCGCATTCCCTTGAGTAAGTATCAAAATTGGAGCTGAGGTAAGACACTTCTTTAGTGATTAAAAACTCCTTTCACATTTTAAATCCCAAAAGAATTTGATTTCTCTACGTGTGAGCCTTGTCATTGGCACAACTACTACAGAAAAGTCCTTGACAAACTTCCGGTAGTAGGTTGCCAATCCTAGAAAATTGCTGATTTTCGAGACGGCCTTTGGTTGCAGCCACTCGACTATAGGCTGAACTTTCACTGGATCAACTGCCACACTAGCCTTAGAAATGATATGCCCTAGAAAGTTCACCTCTGCCAATCAGAATTCACATTTAAAGAGTTTAGCATACAACTGATTATCTTTTGATACTTAAAGCATCATCCATAAATGACTCTCATGTCCATCCTTATTATCAGTTTAGACAAGGATATCATTGATGAACATGATGATGAAGCGGTCAAGATAGGAATGGTAGACCTTGTTTATCAAGGACATAAATGTTGTTGGTATATTGATAACACCAAAATGCATCATTAGGAATTCATAAGGATCGTATTGGGTGCAGAATATTATCTTTCAGATATTAGACTATTCGACTAGAAGTTGATGGTATCTCCACCTTAGATCAATTTTAGAGAACACTCTGGCCAATTTCAACTAATCATACATGTCATTAATCCTCTAAGTATCAATTCTTGGTTGTCACCTGGCTAATATGCCAATAATCGATCTAGAGCCTGAATGTTCCATCTTCTTTTTCACAAAAAGTACAGGAGCACCCCATGGAGAAGTACTTGGCCAAATAAATCTAGCAGCAAGAAATTCCTCCAATTATGGCTTTAGCTTCTCCAACTCAGTTGGGGCCACTTGGTATGGAGCCTTTGAGATTGGCGTTATACTGTGAATGCGGTCAATTGGAAATTCAACCTCTATTACTGGAGGGAGTCCCAACAATTCCTTTGTAAAACCCCATTTTTGGGTTAGGGTTTTACCCGATTTAAGTTTTCCCTATTTGGGTCAGTATCGAGTTGGTTCGAGTGAGATTGGGCCAAACTAGTTTCAGATTATGATTAGGGGCCAAGATGGCCATATGAGCATGTTATATTGGCTGATTATGCCAGACGTGCAAATAATAAGATTACGAGTTATCAGTGTATACTTAGGTATACGGATTTGTTTGTATATGCCTAGCTAAGTATTCTTAGAGACATTTCCATGGACCTACCTATATTTTTGAGCCACTCATGTCCCTATACAGAGTTTTATTACCCCATTATGACTCAGACAGATATCCTTACATCACCACAGGTAGATACATAATGCCAGATTATGTGAGGATGAGACACCTCCCAGTTAGAGCCCTAGAATATTATGACCATTTTTCCATGAGAGATCCAGTCTCTATTCATATGACCAGAAATGTCCGACATAGCCAAGCCTCTACCCAAGTATGTTCACGCTCACCTTTCTAGATATATGAGTCCTGCTATCTATTTTTCCATATAGTTGAGATGAGTATACATTGACCAGCGCACATGCTACATAACATATGCAGGCTACACAGGTCCATGCAGAGTATGTTTTCATACTCCTTGAGACACGCTGTACATGTACTTCTCACCTCCATTCTATCACAGAGAGGCCTCTTCAACAGCAGTTAGTATATATATAGATAGTCACGATAGCCATATCACGCAGTAGATTCATAGCAGTTGTCCTTGTTCCATTATGGAACAGAGTGAGATATTTGACGTAGAACTTAGTTAGATAAAACCTAGTAAGCAGACTAGTTCCTCTTACAGGGACACCTGAGTGTTTGACTTAGATTGGCGATAGTGATCCATATAGTTCATTAGTATATACCTTTATTTAGTACTAGAGTCCATCGTATATTAGCAGAACTCGCAGCGCACCTTAGTATAGCTGCAAGATCTAGAGCAGGGTGCTTTGAGTATACACCTAGTTGACCTATTACATTGATGAGGATCGGTGAGACATGGGTAGATGTTAGGACGTATGCATTGCACTGATATAGTTTTTCCTAATGTAGTGTAGGCTAGTACCCTGCAGCACTGTAGAGTACTTGCTCCACTACCCAGTAGACCCTTAGGGGTGAGCTTAGATTTTTCATGCAGATGTCATTGCATTTT
>JAVDBV010001624.1:0-20734 GCA_032619315.1 Piper longum
CCCCCCCCGCCCCCCCCCCACACACACTCTTACCTGTTCAAAGTTTCCTAGCAGCGGGCTGCAGTGACAACTAAACAGTAATTACATGACTGTCTCGTCATATTATCGGAAGAGGAAAGATAAGCACGCTAGAATGAATGTTCATAAACCAAGGAATAATATATACAATACAAGGACCATAAAAAATCTTGCTTTGCAATGGGACAACAAATGTGAGTAAATACTAAGTTGTATAACAACATATATTTAAGAGTCATTAACTTGTACAAATTAATAATAAATAGTTGAAAAGAACTAGATGAACAGATGTTTTCATTTTCAAGTTGCTGTAGTTTTCACGAATACAAAAGAAACCGAATAAACGAAAGTTGATCAACAAAGAAGATCGACTCAAAAATGTCTTCTCCGAACGTCTCCTTCCCCAAAAAATACCAACCCAAGAAAGGGATACACACAGATCATCACTATTCCCGTCCAAAAACTACTGCCCAGAAGCCTATACCATCTTCGAAAGTCGATGCGACGTATATACAAAAGCCAAGAAAGCTAGAGATAGAGAACCATCACGCCCAAGGTGGGCAGCGGTCACCAGGAAACAAGCGGCCATGTTCAACGCTCAAGAGGCAGCCGACTGGTGCTGCGAGAAGGGAAAGAAGCGGTTCCTCGACATGGGCGTTGCGGCTGCCTGTCCAAACGAGGACTTGTTGCCGGCGTCAGAGGGTGCGGCGGCGGTGGTGGTGGCGACCCGCTCGCAAGATGGGCACATGGTGAGGGTGGTGGCCGGGAGTTGCATGTAGAAGGGCTGCGCCGTTTTCAGAGCTCGTACCTCTTGCAGCTCCTTTTGCAGTCGCCGGTTCTCCTCGGTTAGCGTCTCGCAGCACCGTTTCAAGTACTCGCAGTCCACCTCCGTTTGCTTCAATTTTGTTCTATGATCACAAGAACAAAATTGATAACCTAATTAATTTTCAGATTTTGATGATAAGCGTATGCACCGTGCAAGTGATCTGCCACTAAAGGTCTATGTTGATGCTCATATATAGAGGGAAGGTGGATAGGATAAAATGGGGTATCTAGAGGACAAGGGAGATCAATAACCTGGCTCGCCTATTCTGAAACCAGACCTCCACTTGTCGGGGTCGAAGGTTTAACTGTTTGGCCAGGGCCAACTTCTGTTTCTGCATTCGCTCACAACAACAAAGAGCAAGAGATGAGATTCCGAATCTGGATCTTCAACTTATATATGGATTGCGGATGGGTTTGTGAGATTAGAGTGGCACTCACAGGATTGAGGGTGTTGTGTTCTTTGAAACTTTCTTCGAGAAAGGCAGACTGTTCTTTTGACAGCCGGAGCTTCTTCCTGGTGGATCCGTTCTCCTCCTCGTCGCTGGCTCTCGAGGTAGTCCTCCCGTTCTCGTTGTCGTTCCCTCCGCTGCCCGTCACTCCTTGTCTACAAATCGACAAATCCATCCGGAAGGACGACACGGCGCTGTTTGGGGACGACACCCCGGCTCTGTCCTCCATTTCATCTCCAACGGGTAGTTGATTCACATCAAAACCTCGAGCTACCGACGACGGATCTACACACATCAAAGAATGTTTTGTTCGTAAAAAACACCAGAATATTATTATGTGTAATAAGTAATGACAGCCCTTCCCAACTAACTGAAAAAGAGAATTCCCATCAACTGATGATCTATAAGTAAAAAGTTTCATGCTTTGAATCGATCAGAGTTGCGACCCTTCAACTTCTGAAAACAGAAAAAGAAGAAAGAGAAAGGAGAAACATGAGCGTTGCTCATCGTCTCCCTGTCTGCAACCTTGTTAACAACTCAGAGATTCAGAAACAGATACCCTTTGGAAAGAAAACTTCCGATAAAACTAATGACCGTAGAAACTTCTCCGGCGAGGAAAAACCACCACAAAACTTGGTCCTTACCATTCTCTCCCTGCCATGCATGGACAGCCAGCGAGGCGCGAGGAACAGGACGGAGGGGGAGGAGCTCCAACTGCACTGGCCGCCCAACCGAGTCGCTACCTTCTCGACTGACACCGTCGGTGTCTCTGCTTCCTCCTTCACCAGCACCTCCCCCCCCTTCCACCATAATATTCCTCCCTCCACCCCCTACCGGAAAGCCCAACGCGTCGGCGGACTTGCCGCGCTTGTCGACGACGTGAGAGAGGGTCCGGCGAGGAGACTCGCCCAGGGTCAAGCCCAGCTCCATGGTTGGACTCAGGGAATGGCAACTCTTTTAACCGGGGAAAGAGAAAAGGGGAGGTCCTTTTGTAGACCTCCTTACTAGTTTAGTTATTACTAGTACTGTTGTTATATGGTAGTGTTCATTGAAATAGAGACGGACTCTTTACGCCTTTCTCCCATCTTTCTCCTCTTTTGTTTGACCGACAGCCCGGGCTGACACGCGCACGTGAGCTACGTGAGCCAAAAAAAAAAAAAAAATTAGAATTTAGAATTTAGATGGGAGAGCTTTGTGATTTTTATGATCGTTATTATTAATTAAGTGGGATGTCAATTTCTTTTAATTCTCCTGTCTTTTGTGATGAATTTGAGGTAATCGATAGATATTGTTTTGTTTGTGTTTTTGTTTGTTATCTTACAGCCAAAATGATCTGAAATCGGTGATGGGTGTCATTTGGGGAGACGAATACATTGAAGTTTAGTTTCGACCGACTGGTGTTGTTCAATAATGAAAAATATGGATCTTAGCACTCTTTGGTTGCTTTCACCATCACCGTACTAGAGTTAGTTTTCGTTATTACTCCTCGTTATTAATATGTATATAGTTAAAAAAATTATTATTTGGCATCGGTGACTGATCAAAATTTTACATTGGAATTAATTATTTCCAAAGTATGTGATAGACTTTTTTAATGATTCCGGTCTTTCAACCCCTAAAGACCGGTTTTAACGTGTGGAAACGTTGGAAAAGGAAGCCAATGGAAATGAAATCCATGATTGAAATTAAGAAGGTTTTAATGTGAAAGAAAGGTCATAAGCGTGGAAAGTGGGGAAGACCAAGAAACCGTTTCAATCGCCACGGTTTCTGTAATTGGAGGCGAGCGAATCTCTGTAATTGGAGGCGAGCGAAGAGGATAATGACAATATAATTTATGTGTGCAAGAAATAACCCTTGCCTTGATGAGACACATTCACGCGTGTCTTCAACTCCACAGGCTCTGATGCCCCACATCTCCCCCCCCTGCCATCGAACAGGTGGGTCTCCCACGGCGGGCGGTTGGGCATGATGAGGAGCCAGCGACGTTGTTGTCTCGTACACTTTCTCCGCCAAAGTATATACGCTACTTGGCGATCTGTTGTCTCGCGCACTTTCTCGTCCAAAAGCATATAGGGTTCTTAGGACACCTCTTTTGAATTAACCCGAACCGACAAGAAATACCCGACCCGACCCGAACCTGAACCCGAATCCGAACCAAACCCAAAAATACTTTCTTCAACTTAGATTTCAAACCCCACCTGAACCCGATTTAGCAAACTCAAACCTGAATCTAACTCAAACTGATTATAAATATATTATACATATTTATATAAAAATACAAAAAAAATTATGATAATTATTCTTATTAATATAATATATTTTATAAAATCTTTTATATGTATATATATATAATACTAAGTAAACAAAAACTAAAATTTGAAAAATAAATTAAATATTTATTGGGTTCGGGTCTTTGTAGGGTCAAATCCTTTGAGACCCAAACTTAATATAAAATGTGTACTAATATAACCCAAGCCCATAGACTCGGACCCGATAAAATTAAACCCAAAGAGATGCAATGATCGAGCTGAGTTAGCCAAACTTCATCTGGAATTGTATTTTGTCATTGAATATGAACCAAAGTATTCTTAAAATCGAACCAAATCGAACCGAAATATTTCGGTTAATTTGGTTGGGTAATCGAACAATCAAATTACATCATAAGTAATCAAAAAATTGTTAAATTGTTTAATTAAAACTATACCATTATTTTAGTGAATATAATTAGTTAATAAGTAGTTTTAAATGTATATATTATATTAAATAAATAAAATTTAATCATATATATATTATAACCACATGAGAATTAACATAAAATATAATGTTTGGAATATTTTTTAAAAAAATTTGTTAAAGTCGGTTAATTCGGTTTGGTTTGGTTCCGAATCGAAATATCATTATACATATGGGGTTCTTTACTGCTTGACCGAAAATTATGCTGAACAAAAATGATAATTCAAGTTTGATTTGGTTCCATTTTCAATTTTCACCATGCTCACTCATTTAAAGCAATTTTAAATGTATATGTTATATTAAAAAAATAAAATTTAATCATACAAATATTATAACTCCATGAAAATTTACATAAAATATAATGCTTGGAATATTTGATTAAAAAAATTGGTTAAGTCGGTTAATTTGGTTTAGTTTAGTTTTGAATCGAAATATCAATATATATATATATATATATATTGGGTTCTTTACTGTTGGCCAGAAATTAAACTGAACCAAATTGATAATCGAAGTTTAATTGGATTTGATTTTTGATTTTGACCATCCTCACCCCTTTAAAGCACGTCACGAGTGCCTCATGCAAACTCTACACTGTGCCGTGAACCGTACTCTTCTTTCCGCTACATTACTTTTTTTTTTTCCAACACTAATGATCCGTTACATAACATTACATATTACATTGCAGAAAAATGGAAAAGCCGAGAGCAGTACGTCAAGACTCGGACGGTCAAGACCACATCCCGATCAATCCATCGTTACTACGAGTCGACGATCTCGACCACGTTCAATTCACGGGCTATGTTTTGAATTTTCTACGCTACGAGTCTTTCGTTTTCCCCATGGGTGAGGTTAAAGGTCAAACCGGAATACAAGAGAGCAGGGCTGTCAAATTGAGATAACAGTTACATATGGTGAAGGATTTGGAGGGGTGGGGCTACCACGGCCTTCTAGCACCGGGCACCGACGGTGGGGTGGGGGATGCTCGTCCTGGTTAACAAGGGTCCGTAGTGTCATGCTTGGGCTGGCAATAATTGGAGTCATGCAACGCTTTAATGATAAGTTCATTCAAGTGGTGTGATGACGGAGGACGATTCACATGAGAGAAGCATGAGTTTGTCCGAGGGGCACAGTACAATGTATGCCAACTGCGGGTCCACCTACCGCAACTTATGACTAATAAATAATCACCGGTAAAATAAAATACTAACCAGGACGAATTCCCCGTGGCGAAAAAGAAAGCTATGGGAAATAGCCGACCCAATGGTAGTATAATTGGGAAAGACGAAGGGGAAAATGATAAGGGAACGAAGGTCCACATAAACAAGCTAAACAGGCGTTGAGAACACGTGGGCCGGGCGGTATCTGACGATTGATTAAGTTGTATAGAGAAGGCATGGCTGCTTAGTGTGCATATAATATATATATATATATATATATATATAATGAGAGAGACAGAGCGCGACCGCCATAGACTCGCAAAAATAACAAGAGCAGTAGATAGCAAGTAAAAGGAGGAAGATAAGGATGTCAAAGATAAAGGACGCGAAGGATATGAGAAGATCTTTGAGGTCAAATCGGTGAGGCAGGCGTGCTTCTTTGGTCACGTGAAGTGGGGGACGAGGGTGGCGTGAAGGTGATCAAGGCGGAGGCGAGTCAGAGACGTACTCAGAAAGGGCAGGGGAAGCAATGATGTGGTTGCGGCCAAATATGGGGACAGATGCCTTGGGAAGAGGGGACAAGTCCACAGAGGCAATGATTAGTACGGCTCTAAAGTTTGGGCTACGGGCCCCCTTCTTGCCTCAATTATGATGGTTTGATTGAGTGGTCTCTCTTACCCTTTACTGCCCTCCAATTTTCCTTCCCCTCCTAGATCATGTTTTTTTTTTCTTCTGGTTTATCTTTTTCTTTGGTCGGGAAGGAAGAGATCATAAAATCATATATAGCACCGCAAGTCCTCAATATATCATCATCATGACCCATATTGTAGGTATGTATGTAATTTCACTTTCGCTTTGATTATTGACAATAGTTTGTAATTGTACTGGTCAAGGTAGGTCGGGTGTTCTTTTCCTGGTTGGCCAGTTTTTCTTTGTTTTTACCCACAAATAATTATGAGGCATTGTCAATTCAAGACCCACAGGTGAGGGGCACCGACGGTGGTGGAAAAGGAATGCACTGGGGTGGGGGCAAGAGATTCGGCCAATCAGAAGATCTATTCCTCCGTACTATTCCCCGTCAAAACCTGTTTGGAGGTTATATGCTACGACGTCAACTTAGCCGTCTCAGAGGCCAATGTTCCTTTTTTGTCATTTTAATTTTTATTTATTTTTTACGTTAATAAATAGGGGCAGATAACGGTGTAAACGAGTTAAGCCTCATGTTCATTTATTCGGTGTTCAAAAAAAATATTCGACTTGAAATAAATAATTTCATTAAACAATGAACAGAGCTTAAACAAATTAGTATTTAGTTCGGCTCGGCTTTAAACTCGAACTCGAAGTGTTCAAATTCGAAAAAATATTCGATTCGGCTCGGCTTTAAACTCGAACTCGAAGTGTTCAAATTCGAAAAAATATTCGATTCGGCTCGGCTCACAAATACTATTGAGATCACATTGAATTTATATAGTATTAAAAATTTTTTTTGATCCTATATAAGTCGAGAACATAAACATTTGCTAGCCTCGAGCTCGGTTAGAGCTCGGCTTGAGCTCGGCTCGAGTTCGGCTCAAATCAAGCTCAAATATTATAAATTTTAGAGAAACTTGGCTCAGCTCGTTTATATTAAAGCTCGGCTCGGCTCAGTTTATATCGAGGCAAACTCAAGCACACTCCTACTCGGCTTAACTCGGCACGGCTCGTTTACACCCTTACTTGCGATAGAGATGATAAAAAAGTGGCACCCGCCCCCATATTCACCCACCCTAGCCATAGCATTTCGTTACCTGGTATATTTTAGTAAATACATCCACCAATCTCAATACTTTTACCAATAAACATCTTAAAAGTTTTTTTTACAAAGCCTTTATCTCTTAGTTTTTAACTTTTTTAGAATATATTGACGATGAATTAGTAGTTACTCTTGTTTCCTTAATACCTTCAATAGTTCTCATCCTTGCTGTGTTTCTTACATTATTTACAAGCAAAATTCAAACACTTATTTTTACAACTTTAAGTGCAAGTTATATAAACGAATTCATTGAGGGTCATCTTTAACTAGCTTCCTAAAATTTTATTTTTGTAAAACTCAAGCGTGACTCAAAATAATTTAATGAAGGATTATATATATAAATAGGTATAAAAATCAAATAAATATAATTTATAGACGATATTGTGGAATTGTAAAAAAAAGAAAAGAGATCAATTTAATGAAGGATTTTATATATATAAATAGGTATAAAAATCAAATAAATATAATTTATAGACGATATTGTGGTATTGTAAAAAAAAGAAGAAAAGAGATCAATTTTTTTACCCCACTTTTGGTATATTTCATATATGTTTTTCCATTCTAATTCAATAAACAATTTTTTTCAGATTTGTCAAGTCAATTGCGATATTAGAATTAATATTATAAAATAATATTGCCTGCCTGCGCCCATGCCAAGACAAACTGTGTAAATAGTTTTTTAAAAAATTCTAAAGCATAATGAAGGCGACGACTAAACTATATATGACGAAATCGTGAAAGGAGTGAAGAGGAACCCCAAAAAAAACACGTGGAGAGAAACAAATTAAACTTGGGATTATAAAGCCAAACAGCATCGTTCGGGTGCATGTCATTTTTCGTCGTCACGCTATCCTATATATCCTAATTAACAAATCAATAACTTTAAAAGGCAAACCTAGTAACACCTGATCCAAAGGATACATATCATCGGGTTGTTAAAGAGTACCAAAACTATGCTTTTTCACATTTATGTATTATAGTATTATACTGAGAGTACTGCTGTTGTGTGTAGTGAAGTAAACAGCTCGTAGCTGATAAAGAGGAATCGATGTAGCGGGGGAGTTAGGTTTTTCGCCAGAAGAATAGTTGGCAGAGAAGGAGCCAACCCCAGATTCACAGTAAGGGAGGGAGAGAGTTATGTGGTTATTATTATATATATTAAGGCTAGGATACGCGAGCGTCCACTATTGCATAGAGCCCCGAACCCATGACTGGCACAGACCTGGCCGCAATGTAGACCAGCCAGCTGCGGCTTTGCATCGCTCCTCAATCGATCGAGCGTTTTGCGCACCTGGGTATTAAAAGCTTAATATATATAGCCTAACCTGCATCGGCTGGCCACAATATTGATGATTTTGAATAGCACTTAGGTAAGTCTAGAAATAGGCTAACTTCCATAAGTTATATCTACTACCATGAGTTGTATGTATGTATGAAGCACGGAGGTTAGATACTGTCTTTGCCGCTAGCTCTACCATGGAAGAAGGTGGAAAGGCGAACCCTCATAAGCATTCGCTTGGCACATACGCCTCTCGTGTGGTCAATCATGCATTCTTCCTTGTGCAATCATATCAAAAGATAGTGCGAGACAGGGGGGAAAAAATAAGAAAACCCTGGTCGAGAAGAGGATACTAGTGAGAGAAAAGAAAAAAATTACTTTGTCAGTCACGGTTGGCATCATCATCAGATGCCCAACCCGCCAACCAATCTTCCATGCTGATCTTCAATCTCAATGTCGAGTGGGCTGGTAACGACAGTGAATTGATCTTAGTGTTCCATCTTTAAAGCATAGATATGCATTATTATAGTGCTAAAGCGAGACAACGCCTGAACTCACATGCTCCCAATGAGGCTTAAAAGTGTAACCTTTTTTACTGCCCATCTCTCCCGTCTTTGACCACCACATTTCATCGCACATCCAAATCATCATCATCTTCCTCGAAGTAATAATAATATGGTAATTGTTTTTGGTGGAATAATGGAATGATGTCAAAAGGGCTGCAAAAAAGGGAAAAGACAGGCTACTCGGCTGATGCACGCTTCTGTCTTTGCAATCAATCCTCCTTTCATTATTATTTCATTTGATATTTGACATACTACTTCCCACTTTACCAGCCTCATCTACCGGGGAAGTCTGTCTTCTTGTCCGGGTGCCCACTGATAGAAATTATCGGCTTTGATAGGATGATGGTGTCACATTGGGAGAGGGCTTTTAATAATATTTGATGTGTTCTGTTGCCAGTGGACATCAAAGCAGAAATGGAGATGATGTGCTTGATTTTGTCTAGTATGATTAATGATAGAGCCAATGATGATTAACAACCAGTTTGGTACATGTCACAGCCAGCTTTCATTAATGTCTACCCTTCTCTTTTCTAGTGGCTTAATATTGTTATTTCTTTACACCGGCTTTTTAGCAAGGCACCAGGATACATACTATATGTCCAGAGCTCCGCGCACCATTTCTTTGTTGCCACTACGTGCCAAGAGGTCAACGTATATATTTGCTGTCCTAAAGAATACCCTACATATACATGTTCATTAGATTTTTCGTAATTTTGAATATTTTATGATAAACAAACGACTATGTATCTATAATGTGCAGAAAATATAATAATATGAGCCAGTCAACTTAACGTAGATGATGTTTACCGTTGCGTTTTTTGATGAGATAAAAAAATTTGAAGTAATGAGAGTCCTAGTATATATTAATCTTTTATTGTGAAGTGAATGAATGTGTGATTGAGAATGAGTTCACTTTTGTAGTTTATATATACTTAGTGATTTTTCAAGTGAAGGAAACGTCTAACAGGCCTTTAATAAATAACACAAATTCTTCTACCAATGAGAAGCATGTGTAAGGTACGTTATTAATTTATTAAATCAAATTGTTCTATTTTGCATGTTTTATGCTTCTAACTATGGTGCAGTAGATCACTGAAGCCTCCCGCCAACTAAATTCCATCAAGTTCCCAGATCTATTTATATATCTATCACCTATGTAGAGCTCCTACGGGTACACTTACACTTACCGCTTGATTAATGTTTTTTTTTAAATATAAATCTCCTGGTGAATGGTTACTAGATACTTTATTCGTATGGTACCGTTTATAATTGATTTCATGAACTTTCATATAATTTAAGAATTAGCTTATTTATAACTACGTTTTTATTCTTTACTATTTTTTATGTCTTAATATACGGTTGATTTTAATTTACGATTTTACATAGGTTGTATCAAACCCAAAGTTTGCTTAACACCCTAAGTTGACAGTGCTATAAAATCTTAATTGAATGTTTACATCAAAATGAAATAGGAAAATTAAATTATGTGTTAATTTAACATTTATTATAATAATTAATATTTAAAGCAAAGTTACCAAATATTTATCGATAAATCATTAACCATATCATCACCTTGTTTCAATTCAATATTGGTTTGATTCATGAGTTTATCTGTTGTTTTTATCATTTGTATTTTTAATCGAGAAATGGCCGACCGTTTCGAATGTTCTTCGCGATGGGATTGTTCTCAATAGTTAATACTTCTCTTCATAGTATTAGGTTGGACAAATTGACCTTCGTGCAAAATCCGCAAGTGGGTTGTATATATCTACGAGATATTACAATATAATTTTCGAGTTTAACATAATATATAAACCAAGCACACACAAATTAACAATACAAACCTACAAACCTCTTTCATAGGATATTGATTATGTATTGAGCCCCTCACAGCCTTTTATCCAACTCATTAATCTTATAGGTATCTAGTGCACCACGGATCAGGTCTAATTTA
Source organism: Piper longum (assembly GCA_032619315.1). Taxonomy (NCBI): domain Eukaryota; kingdom Viridiplantae; phylum Streptophyta; class Magnoliopsida; order Piperales; family Piperaceae; genus Piper; species Piper longum. Next base: position 10,774 of record JAVDBV010001624.1, read on the forward strand.
TCCTTGTATATTTAAACAACATATATAACAAGCAATTTATTATATTCATGCAGAGATGATCAATCTTAGGTCTTAATGGATAAATCTGGTATTTTGTTTTATCATGATTTCAAATTTTATTAAGATATTTGAAAATATCTGTGAAATACAATCTTTACATAGAAAACAAAAAATCTCTTACTATTTTTTTGAAGATTTTTTTTAAATATTTAAGATATTTAAAGATCTCTATAAAGATGGTAAATATATAGGAGTTGATAGGCATAGTTTTTTTTTCAGAATATTTTTAATTATTTAAATTATAAATACGATAATGATGAAAAGTGGGAGTACAATAGCCATGCATAATAAGCCATTTTATATTTTTTAATTAAAAAAATTATCAAAATTATATTGTAATTAATTAAAAATTCTGAATAGGAGTTAACACACTTATTTTTAATTATATTTTTTTATTAAAAATAACTAATTCAATAAAGATGGAATATATAAGTTGACAAACACACACTTTTTCTTATTTTCTCAATTTTTTAATAACTTATATTGTTATATTATAAATGGATAACCAATCATGATAAGCCATTTTATAATTTCTCGTTAATGTTTTTTAAAATAATAAAAAAACAAGTGCGTTAATTAAATTCTATTTTTCATCCTTATCAGATTTGTCATTTGATTAATTAAAAATTTTGAAATTTATTTAATTTTCTTAAAAATATAATAAAATGTAAAAGAGTACGAAATCAAATATAACACACACTGTACAATGTGCGGCAACATTGAAATAGTTTTGTTTAAAAGTAACACATTATTTTATTTAGTTTATTTAATTTTTTAATTTGTTTTTTAAAAAATAATTATAAATTTGTGATTGATTTAATTTAAAAAAATATTCTAAATTTGTAACTGTATTTCTAACTCATGAAGAGTTAAACTATTCTAATAAGAATAAGAATTTTAATAATATATTAGAATATGTTATTTTTTAAAAGCATAATAAACTATGAAGAAGTATAAAATCGAATAGTAAGTGCCATTTAACGTGAGAGAATATTCTAATAAGAAATTAATTTAACAAAGATTCTGTTTTACTGGAAAATATGTATGCAAAAAAAAATGATATAATACAAAAATAAATTTAATTATATTTTAAGTATAATATTAATATGATATATATTAATAAATAAATTTAAGATTTGGAACGAAATTGGTACAAAAAAATATAAAAAATATGATTATTAATTATAATTAAATTATGAAGTAAAAAAATGAAAAAATTAAATTTTTTACTAATATATATATATATATATATATAGGGCGCTGAGATGCGCCCGTGGTAGAAAACTATAATACCGTGTGCTTGATAAGTTGAAGCTGTGAACGCGGCAGATTGTTCCCAACTTATTTGGTTTTCTCAAGAAAATAAGTTACTAGCGTCCCATAACTTCATTAATGCGGCTAATTGGAACTCTGCGGAAATGCTTTGATGGTTAGCCTGTATAACTATTGAATTATATCATAGACAGAGGAAGTAAAGTACCTTAAACTCTATAAGATGCCAAGCAGAAGAAATTCGCGTTTCTCTATACTGGGCCATTTCATGATAACTTGCTATTGAAAAAAAATTACAGCATAATATAGTTGGTATGTATAGTGTTGCAGATACTCACTTGTAGTATCTAACAATTTGCTCACTACAGTTAATATAATTTTTTATGCCTTCTAATAAAAGATTTGTGAAAACAATGAAATTGGATTGAGAATGAATAGTGGAACTGTTGAAAAAAAACAAAAAGGAGAATGACATATGTGCTTGTGGTCAGTCAAGTGGTGTTTTATTTGAATAAATTTAGATACTGGCTGATTTGGGTGATGGTAAAGTGGAAAAAAAATTTAGAAAAAGCAAAGTAAAAAATGTAGGGAAAAGTGAGATACCTATGAGTGAATGTGGATACAGGGTTGAATTTGTTTAGGTTTGGGCACATTTGCTTGTTGACTTATTGTTACCTCTATCTTAGCCCCACAACCTATCAAATTTTATTGATCTTGATTAACGAGGATTCTATATTAGTGAAAAAGCTAGAGTTCAAAATCAAACATGAAAATTTAACATTTTATATATGAGAGTGGCATAGGCAAATTTAATTTGATTTACATAATGAATAGGGTTTTACATTCCTAGTGTTATTTTTTGTGCATTTAATAAATTCTTTTATAAGCATTTTATTGTTGAATTTTAGCTGAATTAGGCGTATTTTTGGTATTTTATTTTTAAAAATGAAATCATCGCATTGTTCGATCAATTGCATGTTTAATGTCTATTTTGAATTATTAAGCATGTGCAATAGTTAAATTGAGGATTATGAGCTAGGAAGATTGAGGTTCAAGAAAATAGGTTTGGATTACATTTTTTATTGTGCCTCCATGTGAGAGAATTGACGATTGATGTGAAGAGGATTGCAGCTTGGCCCGCATCAAAGGTGCATTTAGGAGGAAATTCTAGGATTGCCCATTGGTGTGACTGTGTACAATGATGGTATTGAATAATTTATATTGCATTCCAATCGTGGTGAGACCGCATTTAATTTTTGGAGTCGTTGAACCTTGTTCTGATGTTAAAAAATTAAAAGTTTTTAAGAGCCACCATAATACACTCAGTACGGAGTTGGGACTAAGGTTGCAAATGGGTTCCGGCAAATCGAGTACTCGACCCGACCCGACCCATCCCAAAAGTACGGGTTTGGTCCATCCATATCGGATTTGGGTTATGAGATTCAAGCCTCTATTAGTGCATGTTTTATATCGGGTCCAGGTTTGAGTCTTGAAAGACACGAAAATAAAAATTATTTTATTTTTGTTTTACCTTTTGATTTTTTCTTTATATATTTTAGTATATATATAAAATATCTTCTAGAATATGTTATATTTTATTATAAATAAGAAAATTTGCCCTAAAATATTTAAAATTTTGTACATTTTTATGTAAATATATGTAATATACTTATTATTTGATCGGGTTTGGTTTGGATCTGAGTTTTTTTAAATCGGTTCAGGATCTAAATCAATAGAAAATACTTGTGCATAAATTAAGATTTGGGTTTGGGTCACGCAAAAGGATTTTGAGGTATTTGAAAGAAACTACAAATTATTCCCTTTATTATCAAGGAGATAATTTACAACTTATCGGATATGTAGATGCCAATCGGGTTGGTGACCTTGATAGAAGAAAATCGACATTGAGATATACATTTTTGCTAAATGGATGAGCCATTTCGTGGGTGAGGAAGAAAGAAAAGTGCATCATATTATCCACTATGGTAACATAATTTGTCCCTTCTGTGAATGTAGTTCAAAAGGCTGTTTGGTCATGTAGATTCCTCTAATATTGGGAAATTGTTACAATTGCTCAAAAGTCTATGACAATACATTGTGATAATCAAACATCTATTGCTTGCACTAAAAATCCCAAATATCATAAAAAAATCAAACATATTGACATCAAATACAAATATGTGAAAGACATTGTGTCACAAGAAGTAGTCATAAACAAACATTAGATGTTGGTCGGCCCACTTACAAAATTAATAAGTCAAAATGCGTTTAATCTTATGTTTAAACAATGAATGGGATTACGTTTTATACAATTCTACCGTTTTACTGATAAATTGTATAATGTCATCTTGATATGATTCAAGATGAGATTAATCTAGTGTAAATGATCAAAGAAAATAGGTTTCCCTACCCGATCTAGCTAAATACGAGATAGACATGTACATTGGTGTGTTTTATACACTTTGTTACTAATGTGCTATTATTTCAAGTCAATTGTTGAGAAGCAATATATAGATTAAAATTTGTATGGTGGTTTTAATATCGACATATGACGTATGCAATAGGTTTTTCATCATAGCATGTGATTCCATATCACATGTGCTAATTCCACCAAAATAGGTAACGCATGAATGATCCATGCTTCCTTGTTGGGTGAGATCTTTAAAATAAGCTTCAAATATATATACTCTTATTACTTTCAAGTATTTATATCTTTGTCAAATAAAAATATTTCCTACTTGTTACTTAAAACCATGAGTAATTTGACTATACGAGACTTGTTAGAAAAGTATATTTCTATTAACAAGGAATATTTGAGTGTAAAAGGAATAGTATTTAAACTATATCTAAAGTGCACCTAATAATGTACTAAAAGTAGGATATAATGTGGATATGAATTGCAAAGTATAAATATATTGAGGGATAACTAGACTCTATAATACTCTAAGGCATGTCGAGTATACTAGCCACTATATAATCATAATAGATTCATAGGTTGGCTCCGTCTTATATGTGCCCTCGATGACCACATAAATTATTCATGTATGAACATATCAAAGTTATCATGTGCGATTAGGAGTTACGGTACTTAGATGTGTTGGGATTTTAACACACAAAATCTCCAAATACTATGTTATATGTTTTGACAAAGTAAACCAGTCAAAGATAAAAGATAGATAACACACAAATTTAACATGGAACCACTAAATAGAAGGGAAATCACAAATTATCCATTATAATCAAATAATGGGCATACACTTCGCGCAAAGCAGGTACATCATCTTTATCATCTAGATCAGACGATGACATCTATAACCTCCAACTGAGATACACATTTAATTGGGAATACTCAACTTTAATAATCTCCAACTGAGATACACATCCAATTAGAAACACTCAACCTCTAACTGGAACACACTTTAATTATGAATAATCTCTAATTGGGATACACATCAAATTAGGAACACTCAACCTCAATAATCTCCAACTTCTCACTCAACCTCAATAATCTCCAAGTGGGATACACATCCAATTGGAAACACTCAACTTTAATAATCTCCAACTAGGGATACATATCTAATTGGGAACACTCAACCTCTAACTGAACACACTCTAATTAGGAATACACACTCCAATTATGAATACCTTTAAACTTTAACTAGAAGAGACAAATCAAATTGGGAAGACCCATATCTTGTGAAGAGAGGCTCTTCCTCTTCAAAGATAGAAGGAGAGCCTCACTGTGAAACTCAAATAACACACTCTTTAGTTGCACTCACTTTAGCTCTAAATTACACATATACAACTACATATATATAGAAAAAGAAAATCAGCCTCGTAGATACGAATGACCAAACACTAAATACTCTTCATCTTCATAATTCTTCTTGAATTCTTTGCACCTCTCAGAATAATTCCATGTCTTTACGATTTTCCATGTAGTTGCATGTCATCTCACATTCATCGTATGATGAGGGACCCCAACAAGATGTACGCCCTACTAACGATTTCTCACAATTTCCCATGTAGTTGCATGTCATCTCACATTCATCTCTACTAACGATTTCCCATGTAATTGCATGTCATCGCATATTCATCGTATGATGAGGGTCCCCAACAAGATGTGCGCCTACTAATTTACCAATCATGTGCAAGAGAGAGATGTTACAAATTATTACTTAATTTTTTATTTATTGACTAAAGGTTACACTTATCCTAAAACTAACTACCTTTTAATGAAAATTTACTAGCCAAAAAGTGTTATGATTAGGTGAGACTTCTTCACTTTCTATAAATATGTGTCTCCAGTTAGAACAACAAATATGATTTGGATTGAACGAGAATAACTCTAACAATTCGGTTTAACTTGTGGAATTAGATAATTTCCATCGCATGATTTTGTCTAGACTTGAGGTTTATTTTCTGCTATGTATACAAGGCCAGTAATATTATAAATAAATTCATTATTTCTGATTTAATAAGTTTAATCTTCATGGAGATTAACATACTTGGTCTTCCCTCGACTCATATGTTCTTGAAGAAACAGAGTATTTGGCCATTCACTTGCAAGGGCAATTTGATGTAATCCTTACATTGGGATGATTACACAGCAAACGATGGCTAATTTCTTGATCCAAGAAAATGAAACATGCTTAGGCGGACGTTTTAAGCGTTGGTCCACCCTTATGAATTTGTAGCTGGCAAGTGACATTTACTTCTCATAAGTCATGATTATGTTTAATTTACCGGACTTGCCGAAATCCAATACGCACCGCAAGATATAGTCTGTACTGTACTCCTTTTACACCAACTAACCGAGTAGGTTCCTCATGACCAGCTAAATACAGAAAGATCTGAGACATGGTCCAATGGACTTAGTACAATGGCCCATTTCCAAGGTGTTGACTTGTGCCTTCCAAGCCCATATAGAGGCAAACATGTTATTAGTTAATATGATCATCTATAAATAATCATAAGTTCTTAGAATTAAAATCGGTGTACACCTAATGAAAAAGTAGATATTAACATTTATTACAGATTGAAATTTTACTAGGGACTTATTTACGTATATCTGATTGGATCTTGCACTCAAATTAACTCTCTTAATCACTATAACCCCTAATACATAAAAAAAATTGTTGGGGAGCTAGCTGCCAAGATGCGGGAAAGAAAGTAAAAAAGAAAGAAAATGGGGTAAATGATGCCCGTATTGTTTTTTATTTCACAAGAAGAAAAAGTTACTCATAATTTTTCCTGGTGATCTCTTTATTTTCAAATCATGTTCTTGTACGTGTGATCTGATCAGGCATTTAGGCTGGTGTTCAATTGCATGTTAAGGGAATTGTTTGGCTTTTGAACCTTGCGGTGATAACGGAGATGTCAGCACTTCAAACAAAAACAAAGAATCGATTGCTCACTTAAGTCAGTAATTAATGATGGAAAATCCTCTTTCTTGATATCAAAGCATCCGTCATGGTCAATCTTTGCCACTGTCATCTTTGCCTCGTTTCAGATTTTTTATTGTGGCTGTCGTCTTCTTAGTTCTTACAAGACTGTGTACACGTATCCATTGGTATATTAAACTTTGCAAACCTTTCTCCTTACAAATTATCACGGCCTTGAGAAAAAGGAAAAACAAGTCACTTTATGTTAAGTGATAAGTTTATTTTTGTTTCACTTTTTCCCACGTAAGAAAGTGGGGAAATTATTATCTACAGGACTTAAACCCACAAAGACAATTTCCACTACATGCCTTCATATTGTTTCTTAGGGTAGGTAGAAACCTAAAATTTTGGCCACATGATAGAAAAAAAATTGGTAACATTACCATCGTTTCCCATCAAGCTGATGTCTCCAACCCCTAGAAGCTAGAAGAGATCGCATCGATCCGTTGGCTTCGAATGATGTAATTCATAAACAATGGGAAATCAGAGATGGGAAACAATCTTTGCATTCATTAATCAATATGAAACCGGTATTAATAAAGACCCGAACTCGTAAACCCGGACCCGATATAATTGAACCTAAATATCAGATATTTTTTGTGTACATAGACTCGTTGGCAACATTAAGAAGAGTGCAACCCCACGTATATATATGGGTTCTCCTAATGACCCTCCAGTGAATCCAACATACAAGAATTATTTTTGGCTTTTAATATATATTTAGTGGTGGTAAAATGGTTATTTGTCTCACGGGCGGTTATGATAAATTCACGGTTTCGCCATAAGAAAACCCATGACATATATTCGATAAGGTTTGTATGAAATAAAAAAATTAGCAATTTGTATTTTTTTAATGTCACAATTTTTGCTATTGAGAATATAGTCTCATATCAAAAATAAATATGAGTTGTAACTTTAATAAATACTAATAGTTGAGCTACTTAAGTGAGTGGCTAGTCATTAATTTATGGGCTCACTCACCCTAATTGTGTCAAGGTAAAAAACTCAAATACTCACTTTGTTTAGTCAAATTAAATGTTAAAATAATAAAAATATATATATAAGTATGTTTGACTACTTGGTAAGTACTTAACTGCTTTTTTATTCCGTTGAACTACAATTCGTTGAAAATAATTGCAGTTAATACTTTGAATTAGAATTCAAAGGAAAGAAGCCATGTAACTGAAAAAATTCACTCAAAACACTTTTTGAAGGATTACGTGGTACAATTAGATCGAATAAGCCCTTATGGAATAAATACTCCCCACTTGTGAACCTTCGAGAACTGTTTTATTCAACGTTTGTTCAATTATTCTTTCACCCGCAAAAACAATGTAGACGTTAGGTTCGGCAATAATGATATCCCCCAACATATTAAAATTGGCAGTTACTCCACCAGTTGTAGGAGATAAGGATTGATACATAGAATAGTTTTTATTTGATTGATAATTGTATGAAATAGAAGATATTTTCACCATTTGCATCAAGCTCAAGCTTCCTTTTTGCATGTGCACTCCCCCAGAAGCACACACCATAATGACGGGTAGAGATCTACTAATAGCATACTCGATCAACAGGGTTATTTTCTCATTTACTAGAGATCCTCAGTGTCTTTCTTTGATAAAACTCGAGGCGATCTTTATAGAGTTTTTCCTCTCAGTGAAATTTAATAGGGTCGATAGAAACCATGTCTTCATCCTTTAAAAAGTTATTTGAGTGAATTTTTTCAGCTACATGGTTTCTTTCCTTTTTAAGGGCGATGGAGAGTTGAGAATATAGTCTCGCATCTAAAATGAATGTAAGTGATGTTAGTTGTGACATTAATAAATACTAAGAGTTGAGCTGCCTAACCGATTAATTATTTTAGATAAGGCTAAATATGAATTGTGACATTGATAAATACTAAGAGTTGAGCTACTTAATTGACTAGCTAATCATTTAAAATAAGGCCCATATTTTTTAACTTATCATGTTGTATGTGGCAAAACCCGTGTCAAATATCTTTAAAAAAACCGTATCAAATATTTTAAAAATCATTTGACACAGAAATTGTGAAAATTAAGGTGGAATATAGTTGTTTTTCACTAGTGAATATGTCCAAGTTAACGATTTTTGGTCGATCTTATCATAGTTATTACCTAAAAATATAGAGCGGTTGAATAATTGCCAACTAGAATAACTGTTCGGTGATTGGGTTTTATAACGATCTTGTTAGTAATAAGGTGTACAACAATTTGATTAATATGGGCCATTTCGACCTTAATTTGCAACAACAATTCCAAGAAGTTCTTGTAAGCTGGCAAAGAAATCTTTTATGATCAATTTGCTTAATTCGTATGACCTGACCAATTAGACGTGCAAATAAATTAATCCTTGTTCAGGGTTTCTAATTGGTTCATACATTTAATGACATTCCATAGAGGCAAATTTATATGTCAGCTCACAGGGAGACATTGAGGTGGTCGGCCAATTGATGAGTAGTGCTGATTATAAGCAGGTGATACAGTGTATAGAGGAAGAGGACGATGAGAGACAGTATCAGATCGATGAGTAGATCATCCATTCAAGAGGGCAGAATGGTAGCTTGTCAGTCGGTGGACTAGCGTCTTTATCTCGTACCTAATGCAGCACTGCTGAAGATCCGTTATTATGATGGGAGGGGCAACTTTTCTTCCCCCGTTTTCACGTTTCCACTCTCACATCAACTACACAAGAAATTAGTTCGGTTAATATTAATCGTCTGATCATCTCATGGTTTTCTGGGACGTTGTGGAGTATTTAAGAAACAATAAAATGCGAACTGCTGGCCTATAAAACAAAAAGAAATTATAATTACTAGTGGTGGGAAGACCAAAAAAAAAAAAGAAATCAATGGATGGTAGCGACTATTACGTTGTTAGGTACGGGGCAGGTCTAATGAAACAACGAGTCCATGCCTAAAAACAATACTTATAATTCACTTTCAACGGTTCCAATGTTAGCCTCCTGGCCGTTTTTCCGGTTGAGAAGTTGAAGATGACTTCTGCATGCAGAAACCTTTGGAATATAGGAGATGATGATATCATAAACAAGGAAACCAATTTAGATTTTTTAATGCTAAGATGTCGTATAAACATAAAATGGTTCAAATTGATGTGTGGACACATAAATAAGGTACTTCTGCAACGTGCCAGATAATATATATG
>JAVDBV010001625.1:0-17046 GCA_032619315.1 Piper longum
CCAAGAAATTTTTCTGAGATCGATCTCAATGTGGGGACTGGCCGATCGAGCAATCGGCGGTTCGGACGTGGACAAACGGGCTAGGTGGGGGTTAGAAGGGACGATCTGGGCCACTGGATCGAAATCCAGCGGTCCAGAGCAACATTTCTGCACCATGTTGGAGGAAAACTTTTCCTTTTATATATATATATATATTAGAGTGCGTGGAACCCTATTTACTTTTCCTAATACCAGTCTCCCTCCTCCTTTTTGACAAACATAATTTTATAATTTTATTAACTGTCAGTTTTTATAATTTTAACACAAAATTATCTAGAGATTTTATATAAAATTTTTTATCAAAACCAAATGCCTTATTAGTCTTTCATTAATCTAATCCCGTAAAAAATACAGGATTCTGGAAAATTAACTGAACAACTTGATGGAGATTAATAATTTTTGTCTAATGATCTTAACAGGCGATAGTCCACGACAGCGTGGAACTCAAAAGCTGATTCAAGTTGATTGCCCCCAAAACTCATCCTTCTCATTCTCAACCATGTTTGTCATCTGGTTGATTGCCCCCAAAACCACAACTTATAGTGGTAATGAACTGGCTTTTGTCATATCTCCCACAAATCTTGGTATATTGAAATATTCTACCCACAATGACCACACTTCCAATCATATTGTGGCCATTGAATTCCATGACAAGGAAGGCAAACATGTTGGAATTGACATGAGTAGTCTCATGTCTATATATGTTTCCCAAGCTTGTGATTTCCGAGACATTGATGGAGAACTTGTAAGCATCAATCTATACGATGGAAAGCCAATACAGGTGGATTGATTATGTTGCAAAGAAACCACTCCTCACTGTTACAATTTCCCCATTCGATGTTCGAAGGCCTAATCGACCTCTTATATCGTCTTCCATGAATCTTTCGATTGTTTAATTGGATAATATGTATGTGGGTTTCTCTGCATCAACAGATGATCTCCTTCAAACCGCCCGTTAAGTTATAGAATGGAGCTTCAAGGTTAAAGGCCTGGCTGATCAGCTTGATCTACAGAGCCTCTCAATAGCTTCTAGTGTACCCAACACATAAAAGAACACAACACCATCTTCGGGTCCGAAATTTATGGTTTCTGTTACACTTTCTACGGTCATTACTCTTGCATATCTACAGGTATAATTGCATACATCTGCTTAAAGAGAAATTGCTGTCAAATTCGACTACTTGGAGTATCAATTGGAGTGCAGAAACCTTGGAAATTCTCTTATGAAACTGTGGATTGGACCACTAATGGCTTCAATAATAGTAATGTTTTAGGCCGGGGACTCACCGGAGTGGTCTACCGAGGAGTGCTGCCATATGCAAACAAAGAAGTTGCACTGAAGGTGATACTTCACAACAACGACTTTGGGGAGGATCAATATCATACAGAGATCATTACTCTTGGAAGAATTAGCCACCAAAATGCGGTTCCCCTACGAGGCTATAGTAAGAGCAAGAACAAACTGATACTTGTTTATGATTTTAAGCCCAATGGAAGCTTGGACAAGTAACTATATGGCAATGCACAATCTTCTTTGGATTGGGGTCAGAGGTTCCTGATTATCAAACAGATAGCAAATGTCCTGTTATTTGAATACCAGCAGTTCAATCAAATGGTTGTCGACAAGGACATCATGGCTAGTAACATTTTACTCGATGCAGATTACAATGCCAAGTTGGGTAATTTTGGGTTTTCCGGGTGGTGTAATTTTGTTGCAGAAGGGACATGGCCTGTGGAAATCATGGGTTATATCTGCCCAGAAGGGCGTGATCTCTGTGAGTCCCAAAGGTGATGTTTATGGATTTGGAATCCTCATACATAAAACAACCAGTGGGATGAGGCCATTGGACTTGAGCTAGTATTACACAAAGAAAATTTTAAGATGTTGGGCGACTAGATGTTTTGGTGAGGAGGCAGAAGTGAAGATGGCGTTGAAGCTGGGTTTGATGACCTACTATTCATGAGGTTGTCCAATACTTGAATGGGCAAGAGTCCATGCCTCAACTTACTCAAGCTAACTTGATGATTTCACCCCCAGGATAAAAAATTGAGAGACCTTCTTGATCATGTGCAGCTTTAGCAAACAATTTTAAGACAATGAGCAGTGATCAGTTCAGTGGAGAATATTGATCTCAATGTGAGTTTGTAAGAATCAAGCTCAAATTTTCTCATTTGTGGTTTATCTATTTTTCCATGGCTTTGAGATCCTACAGTTTTCAACTGTAGTAGTTATGAAGAGCTAAAAACCAATTACATAGACTTTTGTATGATGATTTATTGAGTAACATTTTCCATTTTTAATCAATTCTTTGTAATGACCATCACAAAGCATTCCAAATTACAACAGTTCTTTCTTTCCTTGGAAAATGGCAGCCTAACGATTGTGCCCCTAGGAGAAGACCAATCAGGCATAGCCAAGTGGCAGCCAAATGGATATTAAAAAGGCTGTGCTGCCACTTGGCCACACCTAATTGGCACACTCACAGGGTTGTATAAGTAAAATACAATCTACCTTTCCTTTGAGAGCAGAAAAGTTTGCGATTTAATTGTAGCTTTTTAAACCAATAAACCACTTTAAAATATAATAGCAAATAATTATTTCATAACTAGTAATAGCAAAATTTTTAACAAATAATATTCTCCAATTATGAGATCTTTTCAACCAACCAAATTTTAACGGAACTCATAATAAAATATTATTTTTTGGCCATTATTATAAGTATAATAGAATCAATGCAATTCTCTTCCATCCTTCTTTACTTTTTCCCAATCGTCCATTTTACTTGTACTTATTTATCATTGTCATTTATTCTAAAATATGAAGCCTCTCAATACTTTTTTAATAAATTATTTTATTTAATACCTGCGCATAACACAAGAGTTTTGGCTAATAAGACATGTAGCGCATATGCAAAACCTCATAGTTGATGAAAACATTAGACCATATATTAAATTTAGAGCCAAGCAATTTTGTAATACTCCTAATTATCACTGCTGAAACAGACATTGGACGTCAAACAAATATAATCTTAAGTAGTGATATGATGTGAAGGGATGAATTCAGACTATTATTAGTTTGAACATGAGCTGATATCATCAACTACCTTAACACGCTTGCGTTCTCCTAAGTTACTAGTTTTTTATTGATCCTACGTCAACTTTTGAATAGTTCTTAGTAAACAATCTTTCATGCACATCAAAATTTGAAATAAACCCATTAAGAATAAGTCTCTTCAGATCACTTAGTAATTTGGACAAGCCTTTATCATCTCTTAATCCACAAGCAAAAGCCATGGAATCCAAAGCTTAAGGTAAGAGCAGCAGCACACAACCAATGTTATTGAAGATTTTGGTTGTGATCTTTTTCACAAGAATTGCATCGTCCATAGCTTAGTTGGACCAAAATCAATGATGATGGACTCTGTTGGGAATCTCTTCCTCATACTTATTGAATGATGGTCAAGTCTTAGAAAGTGAAGGTTCAAATAGGTTGAATACATTGAAAGTTGAAGATTCTAATTTGGTGTATTATAGATTTTATCAATATTGCGTATAAATATATGTGTATACATGATGGTTTAAGCATTCAAATCATCAAGTTTGAGAATTGACTTATAGTGAAATCTAATGGAGTTTTGGGAGAAGATTACCGTTATTAATGCGAAGGTTTGCTTATTGGGTTCTATTTTGAATTGTTAAATATTTTTCTATCTTTTATCGATATTTTTCATAAGTTCTTTAAATTTGTCTTAATATTGTTTACCATTTTATGGTATTGCTGATCTATATCTTTATGAGAGATTTTACTTTCTTTTTAATCATTCTGTGATTGTTCTTTATAATTACAGAAGATTGATGGGGTAAGCTGATAGGCTCGTGATTTTCCTTTCTTCATTTTAAGTATGGTTTCCATGTTAAAAATTATGCACTTTATTGTTCTATTTTTGCTTTAATATCCCGTAACAATTGTCTTGTTATACTAACGGATGGAATTGAGATTAGGTCAAGTATTCCCTAACAAATAGTATCAAGAGCTATTAGTTGTTTGTTTTTTGGTATTCAAGATGATTGATGAAAAATATATTAAGATAATAACTCTTAAAGGGCTAGCAACTAACACCATTGGAAATGTAAAATAATTGATTATCTTTATTTAAAAAATTACTTTGAGCTCATTATAAGTGTTAAACCAGAAAGGATTGACAATAAAGGTTGGGTGAAGCTTGATAGGAAAATCATGGCTTGTTTAAAACAATAGATAGATGAAAATATCCATCATCATGTGTTTGAAATGCAATCTTCTAAAACTATTTGAGAATAACTTTAAGAAATCTATGAGAGAAACATTTCCATTAATTGGAACTTGTTGGTAAGAAAATTTATAAATTTAAAGTATAAGGATAGTACTTATAGGAGTGAGCATTTAAATAAAACGAAGAACTTTTAGTCGTCCTTATTACAAAGGATACTCAGATTTAATGATAAATTTTTTTTTCCATCTCCTTCATATGAAGTTTTTTTATTTTTTATTTCTAAAAGAATGGAGAAATTATATGGATTCTGTAAAATATATGGCTCGTGTTAGGTCCTGCTTCCCAACCGATTGGCTAACACGCCAACCTAAGCCCTAGGCCAAACCTAACTTTATAAAAAATCTTCTAGTCTTCTTTCCACCATCAGTTGCAATTGCACTGCTATGCATTCTCACTCCTCACCATCTTCTTCTTCTTTTTTTTGTTTTCTTGTTTTTATGTTTTTTTTCACTCTTCATCATCTGCTCCAACTATATACCATTACTTGTTTTCATCTTCTCAGCAGATAAGAGCGTTGTGTATTTTAACTTTCCCTATATTAATAAATTATTTACCATCTGTTTGATCACCAAATTCACATAAGATATAGGTAAGGATTAAGGATAAAAACAAAATTACTTGAATCTTCCTCGTAGATAATGGCCACTTGGTTAAGCCACCAAGCATTAAGATTTTAAATCTGACTTATGTGCTCAAAATAATATTCATTCTTCCACTATCTTAGAACTTTACAACTGATTCTTGAAGAATAGCCTGTTGTAACTTTCCAATTTTAACGATAATTGTGTTGTTTCCTCATCTATCACATTGTAGATCACCTTCTCAACAAAATTTTACTCCCTTAATGATTTGAAGCCTATCCTATTTTGGGTCTTGGATGTAAATCTAGTGTATTTGATTTTCGTCTAATGTAGCACAATATCCTTCCCCCTTCTTCATGACATAACCGAAAGGAAAATTCTTTGTACACTACCAAAATGTTCTCCACTTTTTCCCACTTTGAATTTTTTTACCAGATAAAATTACCCGATAAAAGTTGTCATGTAACCATTATACAAGTGGCCAATTGAATGAAACAATAAATTTTAAAATGGGGAAAGGTGGGAAAAGTTTTAGTGCAATACATAGCATTCCTCAAGTGAAATTTGCTTTTGCCATCAAAGTATCATTCTTGATTATGGCATGTTGTCTCTTCCAACATGACTAGCTCTTATGACAATATTAGCACGCATAAATACGCTGGCCAATGATCAAATTGAAAATAATGATGGCAAATTAGCAAGGATAAAATTCACAGCACTAGTAAACAGTGCAATTTATTCTGAAAGTCTACTAACACGAGAAACGCTGATACAATTACTAGAGCTAGAGATAAGCACATGGAACGACAAGTAGGTCTCTTCCTTTTTTATCTCTTCATCGTTTCTTATCGTCTTTCTATGCATGCAGTACGTTAAAGCCAAATTGTTGGGAATGGAAAGCACTAGCTACACAACACGAAGACATATCAACATAGTAGAAGTGGAAGTGTCAAAGAATTTCAGGAATGCCGCACTTCGGTACTCTTTCATGAGTAAACTTGTAGGCTAAATTAAATGTGTCCATGGATTAACGTAACAGTGAACCATTTAGAGTAAATTGAAGATATATGGAGTATATGTAGATAGTATACATTGAACATCATAATATCACAATAAAGTTATGTCATTCACACTCAGCCAATTCAAATATACACATTTAAGACGGCTGAGCACACGAAATGCGGCGTACCTGAAAATTTTTTGCCAATGTCCACTAGTAAGATGATAATCTAAATTACTTATCTTCATGAGAAATTCTCACACATAATGGTTGTCCCCTCTTTGCTCCACAGTGCAGCCATTAGCAACAGGAGTGTGTCCCAAGAACAAAGCCACATGACCCATTAACTTATCCTTCCTTGAGAAGGTAGTCCCACATGAGCACTGCCACTTGATGTCTCCACAATGCTTCTCATGGGTCCTAAGATCAGATAGAAGAGAGAATTGCTTGCGGTTGCAGCGGTTGCACACATACATCTTGGGGCAATGGCTCCTTTTGTAGTGGTTCTTCACACATATCATGGACTTGAGCGGCTGGAACTTAGCATGCTTCTTGTTCCATCTACAACCTTCTTGCGGGCAAGAATACTTCCTGGTTTGTGAATCAACATGGAACATGAATTGAACTGAGCTAGAAGTGTTGTTGACATGAGTGCTTGAACTCTTCATGGGGTTGCTTAGAGCAGCATTGGACTTGTATTCATCTCCATGAGCTCTCATGTGCATTCTCAGATTTGCATCCCTCTTGAACCCTTTGCCACAAACTTGGCAGTAGTGTGTGTACCTTGCCAAAAGATCAGCTGCATCAAGCTCTATGACATCCGAATTGTTCGAATTCGACATCGATAACCCGTCGTAACTAACTAATTCAATGTTCTTATCTGATGATGATCCTTGATGCAAGTTATTCTCCAGGTCTCTTTCCACACTGTGGTGGTTATTATCAGAAGAAATATGAAAGTACCCATCATATGCATCAGTAGATGTGAATGGTACTCCACCAGCATCCCCTCCCATTTGCATCACCTGTTCTTCCACTTCCAACCTAGTCTGATCAGCTGAGGCAGCACCACAAACCTTGGCAGGTTGGTTATGAACAATCTCATGTGACTCGTCGACGTTTCTTCGATTCAAATTCGAAGAATCCTCCTCTAATTTTTGAAAGCTGACCATCATTGAGGAGGCTGTGAGCATGATATCTTGTATGAGATTGCCCATAGAAGCTAATGCCATGGAGGACCCTGATGGATGATCTTGAATTCTAGAACCAGAGAGTATCATGGTATTTACCAGGGTTTGGATTTGGTGTACCTTATCAGTGATCAAGGAGAGGTTGTAAGCAAGGTTGTGGAGATTTGTTTCAGCGGCTGAGATTGAGCTTGCACTGTTGGAAGAAGGCAAGAACCTCTCCATCACACCATATAATTGGCTACCACTTGATACTTGTAGACTATTGGTTTCATAGCCCACATGAGCTGATCCATCAATCATCTTTATCTCCTATATACTTCTTTTGCCTTTGATCTCTCTTCTTATATGTGTGATTCCGCCCTTTCCTCCACAACAGACCTCGAGCCTTCTCTTCTTGCCTCCTGTCATAGTTTGAAGGAACATAGAAGCTAAAAACAAGAGGTTATGAAGTCAACTTAGAAGCGTTTCATTCCACTTTAATACCCTCCCCACTTCGTACCTCCCTCACATATCCCCATTCCCAAGCAAGATAGCTTATTATATTATCATACTAAGGCCCCATAATGCATATAAAATACGTATTTCCTGACCTCACCACCTCCCACTAACTTCCTTTGTTAATCCTTCATAGTATTGATCCAATAAAGGAATTCATAGATGATATGCATATTGCATGAGTGGACTTGGTGGAGGCTCAATCAGCTCCTCTTGACAATTGTAATATGTTGCCCACAGAATAAGAATACAGTGACAACCACACTCACCAATATATTATAGGGTGTATACATAATAGTTTATGTGGCGTATAATTGGAAAAAATTTAGAGAAGTCACAAAAAAAAAGCTCCTTCAAAGCCCATCAATTAAAAAAATCTCATTTCAAGGGAAACATAAAAACAGGTAATTATTTCCTGCACAACCATTAAACGGGTTTTTTTTATTGGTAGACTTTTGAGAGACTTCTTTTTGGGTGGCTTCTTAAAAAAATTTCCATAATGATTATATGACGTACGTGCGTTAGAGTATTTATTTATTAATACATGTATCGGTAGATCTAACACCAGGAAGGAGAAACCAAG
The DNA here is from genome assembly GCA_032619315.1 of Piper longum. NCBI lineage: Eukaryota > Viridiplantae > Streptophyta > Magnoliopsida > Piperales > Piperaceae > Piper > Piper longum. The sequence continues at coordinate 8,202 of JAVDBV010001625.1, forward strand.
ATAGAGAATGCAAATATTTTACACAAACAATTATGGGTTCTAAAAAACTTTAGGAATCAAATTAGGAGGTAGCTCTATAATTTGCTTCAATGAATTTTGACTCGTAATATCATTCAATGTAGTGTACTGTTACAAAGTTTTTGGAGACAAAATCTGATTAAAATTATAAAAATATTAACATTTTGTTTGGGATTGAGAATTAATTATGGAATTAAGCAGGACTAATCATGAAATGTAATTTATTTGCAATATCAAATAAAGTAAAGTAAATTATTCAAATTAAGTTATAGAAAGGCTCACTACTTTGATCAAGTTTTATTATATAAAAAGGTTTGTTAATGCTCGACCCATTAATAATCTTGAATAAGTGTTACATTAACTTTTGTCTGCCTCCCTGAACGAAAACAAGACACTGTAGATCTCTTGTGATGTTGGGTATGAATTTATGTGTCTATTTAATTTTGTGTATATATGTCTATGCGTATTAACATGCGTGTTAATTAAGAAATAATAGTTATTATGTATCATTTTTTACTTCATAAAAAATGCTGTTGTTGTAGGATAGATTGAGTCGTCTTTGAAGATTTCATGTGGCAGCTATAAGTTAATAATATATCCAAAGACAGCTTTGATCTAGACGAGTCAATGTAGATGATAGACGATAAGCTTATAATTTACCTGCCATCCACTTCGTCGGCGTCGTTGAAGAACCATTTCCAATCCATAAAACTAATGTAAAAAACTATTGAAGATGTGGAAAAAATCAGACTAATTGATGCCTGCTATGTTTTACTGGGTCAATGTCCATTTCATTATTATAATAAGAGATCTAATTGTGTTGACTTTTTTTAAAAAATATAGGGTTATTTAAGACTCCTTCATTCATTAACTTTGACTTATTAAGAGGACCTTTTTTTTCTATGTAAGGTTTACTGACTTATAATTCAGGGTCAGTGTTGATTGGCAAAAAAGAAAAATTATAAATAATCATGAACTTAGAATAAATATTATATGTTTAGTATATGTTTATTCCAACATTTGATCATTCTTTCTTCCTAATGGCCGCCCATGGAGGAAACAATTTATATCTTTCTATTATCAAAAGAAAACTAAAAAGTAAGAATTTTTTCACATAATAGGATTCACTTCAATGAAAGAAAAGATTTTCTTTTTATTTGACAAAATATGTTTTTGATCTTACCCTATTTATTATGGAATACGATGGAAATAAAAACCATTTTTAGGGTTGATCACTTGAGATTTTTATACACTTTTACCATTCTTTTGTGCCAACCAAAGAGACCCTTGTTACCCAGTACTTATTTACACTTTTCCACACAAAATGAATGACCATAGGTATAAAGATAGAAGTATATAGCCCAATTATAGACATCTGATCTTTGTCTACAAGCCCACAACTACTACTACTTAGTGATGTGCACCCCCCAGCCAAAGCATATGGGCCATATTCTTTAGCCATCCATATCAATCTTGCACTTGGGGGAAAAAATATCAATCCTGCACTAAAGTTTTAAATATATCAGACTGATGAGCTACTAATCAATGATGGCATAATCAATTCCCCATATTTCATTAGAAGTTTATAATAACATAATATAGCTTATTGAGATTGTTAATTATTGTACAATTCTAATAAAAACAAATATAATTACCATAATTTATAAATTTAAAACTCGGATTCGAATTAATATGTCATAGATGGAATTGAGTCGACTCAAAGTCATTCATATTAAATTTTAATTATAAAAATACATAGTCGTATAAAATTAATATATATAATTTATATTACTTAAAATTATTAATTTAACTAATATATAAGAAAGATAACCTTACTGCTATAGTGTACAAGTAATTGATTGATAAAGGTATCAATATTGTCTACAATTTTAACAAACACTTTCATGTAGGTAATTTAAAAAGAGACACTATCCACATGACACCATGATCCACAATTTGATCTTCTTAAAATCACAAATAATCAGCAATAATACCAATAGAGCACCGAGCTTACACTAATTACAAGGTCAAATAATTCCAGCCTCTTTGCCAGAATCCGTAGTGCCATCCGAGACGACAAAATTCAGAAACTCTTTGCTAAAAACTAACAAATTTTTTCACAAGAAACCAACAAAAAATCCATTTAGTTTTTACTACAACAAACAAATCTTTGCAAAACCTCAATGCAAAGAATTACTTAAATGTCACTTATTCCTAAATTAGAAGACACGATCTGATTCTATTAGCACGTGAAAAACACAGGAGTAACTTGTTACCAAACAGTTAGGGCAACCAAAAAGGTATGGCAGCCAATCAGTCCCCCAAAAAAAAAAATGCTACAAAAACTAATCAAGATGCACAATACCCAATCTTAACACCCTTGAATTTACCAATCCAAAACCCTCAGAGCACAAAAATAAAAGAATATAAGAGAATCAGCTGCAGGTGATACTAATTATTCTCAAAATGAAAACCGTTAAATATCGCCAATATACAACCACATCTCTATCTTATTGCCAATGATTACAGTAAAAAGATCATCTCTTTAATTCGAATACCCTCATCAACTTATTCCCAAGAATAAGTGGGATGAAAAAGCCATTTTGCAACCCTCATCAACTTATTCCCAAGCCTAAATTATGACATAGTATCTCTCGCGACTTCAACCCTCAAATTGTATCCAAACTAACAATATGCATTAAATTCAAGCTATTCTTCTTGATTCCATCAATCCAAAGCCTTCATAAGAGCAAAGATTACACAGTCCATGCAGATACATTCACAACAATGCAAATAAAAATCCCAGCTTTCAACCATTTCAAACACATTTCCACCACAAGACAGAGAGCCAAGTAAAAAATCCATAAAAATCAAAATTACTAAAAAGGCACTTATCTCTATAGCAAAAAGTCCACATCTCATTCCAAAAGCATGGCAAAGCCCACAAGTAACTCGTAACTACTAATAAAGGAACCAAAAAAGCTATCCAAATCCACCATCGATGCCTCCCATGAATTCAAATGGCACACAAACTTGGTGAAATGTCAAAACTTAAGCCATTCTTGTGATTTAATCAATCCAACGCCTTGGAAAGCACAAAGATTATAGAGTCCATTACAGATAAACACGCAAGATACAACCACTTTTCCATCTTATCACCAGAGATACAAGTAAAAGTACCATTTCTTATCATTTCAAACCCATTTCTACCAAGAGGCAAATAGAGACAAATCAAAGATCAATAAAGAATCAAAATTACTATAAGTCATTTTACTGGAATAAAAAGCTAGATCTCATTCCAAAAGCACATCAAAACACAAAAATTACTTGTTACTAAATAATTAGAGCAACATAAAACGTATCCACAGATTCAAATGATACAAAATCTTAGCAAAATACACTAAATGAAAGCTAATATTGCTGATTTCGTCAATACAGAACCTAAAAAAGGACAAAGATTATAAAGTACATTACAGGTAAATTGCCCGATTGACAACTAGTTTTTCATGTTATTAACAAAGGTTCAACTAAAACCCCACCTTTTCATCATTTTAACCCCATTTCCAAAGCAAGAAACGAAGACCCAAAGTAAAGATCAATTAAGAGACAAATTTACTAAAAAGTAACTTTAACTGAAATTAAATAAGGCTAGACATCATTCCAAAAGTACATCAGAAAAACAGTAGTCACTTGCTACTAAATAATCAGGCCATAAAAAAGTTCCCACAAGCAGCATCCATATCTTCCACAAATTCATCCCCCAAATAATACACAAACTAACCGAAATACACAATTAAAGCAAACCTTGTTGATTTCATCAAGTCAAAACCTATAGAGGCACAGAAAATACAAAGTCCATCACGGCTATATCATCCAAGAAACAATTATTTTCCAATCTTATTAACAGAGAAGCAATAACCCCGTGTTTTCACCATCTTAACAACAACCTTTTCAATGCAAACCATAAGATTTGTTTTCACCAATCTTATCAACCAAAATGCACTAAGTACAAGCTAATCTCTTGGTTTCATCAACTCAAAACCCTCAGAAGCGACAATAGAAAAGTTCATCACAGATTTATCACCCAAAGATACTACTACTCTTCAATCCAATTAACAAATGCAAGTGATTTGATCAAATACCTGTTAACCTTACAGCCAAAATCCACTTAATTACAAAAACTTTCTCGTTTTCATCAATTCATAACCTTCAACAGCACAAATAAACATAAAAGTCCATTAAACATAACATTGACCCGATATACACAACTAGTTTTCGATATAATTAACAAATTCAATAAAAAAAAGAACCCAACTTTTCATCATAACCCAACCACTAGATTAGATTAGATCAACAGCTGAAATGCACTTAATTCAAAAAACTAACATTTCTCGTTTTCATAAGTTCATAACCTTCAAAAGCGCAGACAAACAACAACTTCCATCACAGATAACATCACCCCAGATACACAACTAGTTTTCGATCTTATTAACAAATTCAATCAATAAAGAACCCATCTCTTCATCGTAATCTAAACCACTAGATTAGATCAACAGCTGAAATGCATTTAATTCACAAAAACTAACATTACTCGTTTTCATCAATCCTTCAAAAGCGCAGACAAAACATCAAATCCCATCACAGATAACATCGCCCGATATTCGCAACTAGTCTTCGATCTTATTAACAAATCCAAGAAAAAAAAGAACCCATCTTTTTTCCACCAAAGACAAATAAAAAAAGGGGGTGGGTTCGATCGATCGAGGAGACACCAACAACTACTCACTGGGCGGGCTCCTGCTTCTGCTGGGCTTGGAGGCGCTCGAGGGCCTTCTCCCGCGCCCAGGTCTCGATGGTGAGGTCGGGCTTGGCGTTGAGACCGACGCCGAGGATGACGACGGTGAGGAAGGAGGTGACGTAGCAGGGCAGCTCCCAGTCTTCCCACTTCCTCGACTCCCCCGGCGGCGGCGGCGTCCGGCTCAGGAAGTAACCGTTCGGTCGATCCTGGTGCCCTGGCGTGCTCCACCGGCTCGGCCCGTCGTGGCCGCCGCGGGTCGGCGCCGTCCGTCGGAAGCGCTGCCGGAGGGCGCCGGCGGCGGAGAAGAGCCTGGTCGACATCGGCGGGTGGGGTTCGCCGGCTTGGGTTGGGGGAATTGGGAATGGAGGCGACAGCTCGTGCGGTGGAGCATGTAGTAATTCATGGGCAATTTGGTCATTTAGACTAGCGGCCCTCCATCTCTCGCACGAGCACACATCCATCCAAACTCCACTCAATTCAATCTTAAGTATAATAAAAAATCAAAACAAATTCTACTAATAATAAAAAAATTTTAAATAAATATTAATTATAATAAAAATCAAAATAAGTCCTAATTATAATAGATTAATAATAATATTTAATATTATAAAATAATTAGAGATACATTGTGTTAAAAGTCATCAATTCCACATATTTATATAGAGAATGATAATCTTGTTGTAAGAGTATAAAAATGGTTAAACGATTTAATTCGTTCAATTAGCACCAAGTTGAATAAAATATATTTTAATGTGAGCAATATATATTTACAAATTTGGATTTCTTTCAAAATGCTGGAAAACTATTAGTGTTTTATCAGTACGGGTAGGTACTATAGTCAAAATGTTTTATATTTCATCTTTTCCGCAATTGTATCTATTTTATACAAGTTTTTCATCTTAAACATCAATAAGATTAAATCTTTTAATCGTTATTATATAATTAAATTCTAAAATAATTGATAAAACAACCACATTATTAATTATTATATGAGTGAACTAAATCAAGCACTACTTTATTCATGTTATTTATAAACTAGTTTGTTCAATCTTAGTTCATTAAATACTTATATATTTCGAGCTAGATCCAAAGTGAATATTCATTTGCTCAGGTTTATTTTGTGTTTTGTCAAATATTGAGCCAAGTCGAGCCGAGTAATTTGATAGTTTCATTGATTTTAAAATCATTTTTTATTTTACATTTTTAATTTGCAAGAAAAAGTGTAAAAATTATAAAATAAATATTTTTTAATGAATATGTGCTCTTTGAACCCAAACTAAGAACATGTATTGTTCTCAAAATGATTTGGCTTCATTATATCCTTGCAAGTAGTAAGTGCTTGGCACTTTGTAATAAGTAGTATTAAGTATCTATTAATAAACTATTACATGCATCAATTATTAGGAAGTAATTACTTATCAACTAGCTAACTAGTGAGTATAGTTTCCACAACCACCATACATTAGTAACTTAATATTAAAGTAACACTCCAATTCTGCCTGACGAGTAGACTGAACCTTAATGTTATAATTTCGAAAATGGTTCATTGGACTACCGCCTACAAATTTTGTAGAAGCGGTTTTCAACCCTCAAAGAAGCTTAAAATGGATAACTTACTAGATTTCATACAATGCATGCTGATCGTAGCATATAAAAATAATTTAAAACTTAGGGCTTTTGAATGAACACTTCAAGCTACAAAAGGGACAACATCTCCTCTACAATTAAGATGGTGACTTTAAAATGCAATGATTAGTCTGGGCTACACAAAGGCAACACCTCCAATATAGCTAAGAGGTTGAATTCTTGAAAGATGTAAATGCATAATCCGATTCTCATACTTAGTTTTAATGATCCGGTTAGGTATCTTAATTACTTATGTTGATGTTGTGCATTAAAGTAAACATTAGGTTGTTGTTACCTAATCCACATATCATATAAGGTAAATTAAAACATAGAGGCATCATAATGTGATAAGGCATCATACCCGAACACTCAGTCTTCACATGAACTCTTCATTTGATAGAAACTGTATGCTCCTCCACTTCATGTTTCTCTAACACACACATACCTACAACCAAATATATTTCGTGTACCTTAAACACTCCTTATCATATTCAAAGACTTTAAGGCTTACATACCCTACAAACGATTGTTAACCTTTGCCACAAAGTGACTAGTAAAGTTGTTTGGCGAGTGTTAAGTATTTCCTTGGAGGGCGTGTCAAGTGGATTCTTGGAGTAAAGTGGATTCTTGGAGTTTGTAAGGAAAGTGGATTCGTGGAGTTTATTTACATGTTGCATCTATATAGATTGTGTACATAAATTGTGGGTCTCACGTTTAGAACAATATTATTTCTTTAAGAGAAAAAATAACCCATGGTTGTTTCCACATAATTGGCAATGACATGAACATGTTCACTTGGCTTTCCCTTGGCTTAATCAATGCCTCCACATCCAAAGACTCAATTATTGGACGATTGTAAATCTTGGGGGAAACATCTCCCACACTATATCTCAATCCATTATTCAGAGTTCTTAGACTCTCACCTTTGATACTACGAATACAGATGAAGCTCTAAATTTTTTAAATGAGAATATTTCTTTCTTATCTCATACGGATGATATCATAAGATAATTATCCTCCTCAAGAAAATTTTCTTTCAAAAGCTGTTGAAACTTTTGAGACTTCCTTCTTTAAGATTGTTATGACACCCTCTTGTTTAGGTTAAATATTTAACAAACCAGCATGTGTTCATTGCTTGGTTGCTCATGTCAAATGTGATCTTAACTCTAGACGATCTTCAAAAGAAAGAACTTTATCTCGCTAACAGATGCTCTCTTTTTGAGGCTTGTCTAGAAATTAGAGATAATTTATTCTTTGAGTATTTTTATAATAAACAAGTTTGGAAGCTGGTTCTTAAAAAATATCAGATGCTCCATCAAGTCAACTTCTTTGGTGAAAAGATAAATTTGCTTCTTATCTTTTGTTTGCAAAATAATCATGCAAGTCTCCTCCTGAAACCCCTTTCTGCTGCTTACATCTCTTCCATTTGGTACGAGTAAAATAAAAGAATATTTAAAGATTTAAAAATCCACTATGGGTCGTTGGCTATATCCATTATTTTTTAAGTACAGTTTACTTCGGAAGTCCTAAACTAAAAACAAAAAATTAATGATCATTGTAATTTCTTTTTAGACTTTTGGATGTAAATCTCTATGGACTCTTTAGAGCCCTTTTCCCCTTTGTATTTCTTTATCCTCTTGAGGATTTTTGAAATGAAATTTTATTTTATAAAAAAAACATTTGCTACAAAGTTAAATATCATATATAGTAGTTATAATAATGATAATAATAATAATAATTATTATTATTATTATTATTATTATAAAGCATTCATTTGCAACCAACCATATCACACACTCAACCATAGTCATTTATGATGCAAGAGTCCAAGGCACATGCTCAATAATAATACAATTCAATAATGTCAAATACATATGACAAAAGTACAACACAAGGCCCCAGCCACCACCACCGCCATAAGCCTACGCTGCCCAACGCCAAGTAGTCTTACCTACATGCATATAGGAAAACATATCAATAATTAAATAAATGATCACCGGTTCAAAAATAAGTAACAATAATACAAGTTTGACATATGGGTATTATATTACCCACTGGAAACTTAGAAATTTTTTAAAATACCTCATAAGGTTGTAAGCAAAATATATACTATAAGTGTGCTTGTAACCTCATACTTACATATAAAGTTTACACCTTCACATCCTTTATATATTACCCATCATGATACTCAGATGATAAAGAGATAATTGATTAAGTCAATATCACAAATTTTGAAAATATGCTCGTTACGCAGTATCCTCGTATATTGCATTATCTTAGGATTTAAGGGAGTACTAATACAATTAATATCTCTTATACAATGCTCTCATATTCGTAAAACGAAACCATTATATATATATAGCTGGGCCCCCACGGGCAGTCATGGCTGGGGGCGGGGGGCGG